>PNEQ01027891.1:14590-39067 GCA_003012365.1 Medauroidea extradentata | reverse complement strand
GAGAGGCAAGCGACCTCGGTGGCAACGAGTTAGGAAGACGTGACGTCGGGAACGACCAGCGACTGCGGCCTGACGTGGGAGATCTGCGGCAAACTGAGCGAGCGCTAGAGACTGCGTAGTGAAGTTAGTAGCAGGTAACACTGCCGAGATCCGTACTGCAAGCGTGCGGGTTGAGAGGCAAGCGACCTCGGTGGCAACGAGTTAGGAAGATGTGACGTCGGGAACGACCAGCGACTGCGGCCTGACGCGGGAGATCTGCGGCAAACTGATCGAGCGCTAGAGACTGCGTAGTGAAGTTAGTAGCAGGTAACACTGCCGAGAAGCGTGCTGCAAGCGTGCGGGTGGAGAGGCAAGCGATATCGGTGGCAACGAGTTAGGAAGATGTGACGTCGGGAACGACCAGCGACTGCGGCCTGACACGGGAGATCTGCGGCAAACTGAGCGAGCGCTAGAGACTGCGTAGGGAATGAACTGTGGTTGAATGCAGGGGCAAGGAGGGACTGTTGGTACTCTGGAGGAAGAGAGAGGAGAGAGTGAAAGATAGAAAGAGTGAGTAAAATATAGTGAAATACACACAGACACATAACATATACAGGCTGTACAGAAACAAACTCATGACAAGCACACCACGCTGATCCTGGGATAAACTGGAGACTGAAATCTTAGTGACAAAATATTCTATGACATTTTATGTGCCCAATGTGGCAACATAGCACTGTAGTTAGCCCCCTCTTGCGCTCCACAGATATCTTACTAGTCCAACATTTCCGTTTCTCATTTTTTCAATAAAACCGACTCCGTGTTAGGTATCGCGTGAATACGTACAGGGAAGAACGAACAGCTTCTTTTATAACAATTGCTACTGAATCATGTATGCCCAGTGCTGTACACGTGGCTTTAACAGAGTGAAATGGTAATTAGCAAGGCATTGCGTGAGGCGGGCTTGGCGGTTTATCCAACGACCACATATCTGAAAGGCCGGCAACTCTGACGCGGGGCACACATGCCCGCATGTCAGCTGTAGCTCTTGCTGCTACCTATGAATAAACAAATAAATACGTGTTTATTATACTGTCAAGATATGTTTTCCTTCAGCATATTTTCTTGCATCTGATTAAAAGGAAGTCATTTGTGGTGTCACGAATGGCTCACCAAAAATTCAGTATTCTGAGTAAATGTTTGATCACAATTTTGTCAGAATATAGTAGTTTAATAACTGCAAACCCATTTTGAACTTTTGTTAGAACGTTCTCTACGAACTGACAAATAGCTACGTGAGATGTTTATATTACGCTCGCTGTATCTAAGGTTTACTACATGAATATATTTTGTCAAGCTGTTTCTTGCCTAGCTAGATATAACTGGCTACATAGCGTCAGGCTGGCGTCATCTGCCTTGTGTCAGATGGGGGCCTGGTGCAGGGGTTGGCAGCCCTGCACACGAGGCTAACAAAGGCTGTGTGTCTTGGCGGGCTCGACGGTCGACACAACGACTGCGGTTGTGTGGCTTATCTGCAGGCCGCCATATCAGCTCGCAGTCGGCTTGCAACCCCAGGTACAGTTGTCGCCAGCCAGCCAGGCTGCCTTGCCGTCCATCGTGCAGGCATGCTCCCAGCATAACTACCGTGTTGAAAAACCACAGCCTTCTTTTTCGACAAACACGCCCGGAGTAGGTTAAGGGGCCCGCCTGCACAGCGCCTTAGCGGCCGTTCGACCTCGTGGACGTGGAGTTTTCCCCAACAAAAGCGGGACTGGGTCAACCCCTGTTGTGGAGGAGATTTGTCTCTCGCTCTCTCTCTCTCTGTTGTTCTCTCGGCTCGGTCTCGCGAATCCTTCAGTTTTCCACAACACTGGCTGCATATTTGCGCAGGACACATATTACAAGAACAAGATTTCCTCAAAATTTTCGGTTGTTACAATATACAAACAGTCACGGGATCGAAAGCTAAAGGATAGATCTACCAAGGTTAAATGGTTTTAAGTAAAAATTACAAAAAAATAACGGCATTACACAAGCCGGAAAAGGCACTAATTTGGAATGTTAAGGGCTTATTTTCTAAATACTTTAGACACTGATAGAACTGAAACCATTTACCCTTAGTGTGAGGTACCTTAATATCTTTTATATGTCAAACACACAATCTCACGACTAATATTTTCTGTGAAAAAACGATTCTCCTGAAGCTCTACAACACAACTTTCATGGCAGGTAGGCGGGCCCCTTAATGTATGGCTACATTGCCCGCTAGTACTAACGTCAGAACAGACGATTGAGCTTGAGTTTCAGTAAGCCCGGTATACACTGGCCTTAATGCTTTACCGAATATTTTACTTAATTCTGTTCATCAACGTCGGCTGAGATTTCATAACAGAATTATGTAGCAAAACGTCCGTGTTGTGTACACACTATCACTGTTACACGAAGGAGGTTCCTGACAGAATTCCGTACAAACTTTCACAGATAGAGCTCGTCTTATTTTATTATCGTAGTGTATGTTCACGCGCATGCGAAATGCAGTGTTTCAGCCACGGCGCATGCTAATACGCAAGTAGGGTCGCCAATACGATTAGAATAGAAATGGAATTCTTGTCACACGGGTGCCGCAGTTATCAAAACCTAAAGAATACAAATTAGTTTAACTTATTATTAGGCTATTACACACGTGTCTTATGTGAAATAGTTTTTGGGAAATTGTAAAATTGTACTTTATGGAATATAGGAACCAACATCATAAATAAAATGATCTTATTTATGTACCGAAACTTGTTAGTAAACAGTGATAGTATGTACACAACACAGAAGTTTTGCTAAATAGTTCTGGTATAAAATAGCAATAGAGGCTTATGAACAGAATTATGTAAGGAATTGAACAGAGAATTAAGGATATTGTGTACCGGGCCATAGGGCCTATAAGGTTAATTTACTACAGGTTAGAAAGGAAGTGTTTTTTCTTATGGGAGAGTTTGACACAGGGAACATTTCTGCAGCTAGTTTCGCTGCAATCACTAACGGATCTAATAAAATACGAGACTGTGGGAAAATGAAATTTAGCAAGGCTTGACAAAGAGAGAGGTAATTTAATGTAATTTTTAATTGAAAAACAAACTTATTTTGGCCTTTAAATTGTCAAGGTCATGCAACTTTAAAAGCTCTGTGATTGGCCAGTTTACTTCTTTAACAATACTAGTTAACAAGCGGTAGAAATATTCCCTTGCCAAACTAACGACACAAATGTTTCAAACCTGTAGTAGAAATAACCTTAGTTCTAACAACGTCGCATTTACAGTGCGGGACATTTGTAAGCTTAAAATTCATATACCGTGAAGCTGATAATAGGCAGAAATTAAAATATACCAAATTCGGTAGAGAATGTGTCAATCTTCTTATTTTGACTGGTTGGTAAAAATAAACAAAACCATCACACTAACCTTATTTATATTTTAGCGACGAACGATATTATTGGTTATTCGGCGATGTTTTAGTCTTATTTAAAATGATGTTTGTTATTCAAGTGCCAAACTGACAGACGAACGTTGAATGTCCATGTCAGCAAACATGGCCTCCTTGTTTACATAACCACTGGGTAAGGTTAATTCTACTACAGGTTAGAAAGAAAATACGTTTTCTTATGGGAGAGCTTGGCACAGGGAAAATTTCTGCCACTAGCTTCACTTCAATCGCTGAGAGACCAGAAAATTACGAAACCATTGTAAAACTAAATATAAATAAGCATTGAAATTATAGTAGTCATTTAATTTAATTTTAAAATAAAAATAAATCGATTTCGTGTTTTAAATTATTAACTTAATGTATCTTAAAATTCAGGAAAGTTCTGTGATTGGTCAGTTTGGTGCATTAGCGATACCAGCGCTCAAGTGCCAGAAATTTTCCCTGTGCCAAACTTATACATTGATCTTTCTAACCTGTAGTAGAATAAACCTTACCACTGGGTGCCGCCATGTTTGCACTGCCATGCCTGGAGACGGTGCGAGAATTATTGTTCTTCGTGCAGTCTTGGTGAATGTGACCTGCGAATGGAATACGAAAATGACTGCGACTTCCGATAATATCGCACAACTAGGCCAATGCGCTGCGAGAAGCTGTGCTGCAACACGCCTTGATGCATAGCAGTGCTGCGTGGCTGCCTATACGCAAGGCGCCAGTATACTTTGCTACCACCAGTACTGACAGACGTTTTTATCGTACTCGTTTTCTCTTCGGATTGTCTTAAGTGCCATTTATATTGCATATCACTTTCCCGCCATTGAATTTCCTGCCTAACTATCACCTATTGTACCACAATATAAAGGACTGTATTCTTCTGAATACAGCTGTACAATTGTCTGTCGGCCAGCAGAAGCATTCGGATAGCTACACAGTAGCTTGGCGTCTAGTCTTGTAACAGAACATTACGGGAAAGTTGCTTGGTCTTTATCGATAAGTCAAGCTTGTTATTTTGTATTCCGCAACATTGTGAAAAAAGTGTGAAGTCACACATACACTTCTTCAGTAATTGTACATGTTTGTATGTGCATTTCACAAATGTTTCCATTAATGGAATTCCGGGCTACACGCTCCTACTGAACAAAATATGAAATGTACAGCTTAGTAAACAAAACATGCACGTGTTAAATTTTGAGTATGTGTAAAAACATATCAATGTAGAGTCATTTCTTTAATTGGCGTAGTTTTTTCCACGGTGCTGTCAGTGTTAAAACGTATTCATCTCTCTTACATCTTAGTTGTTATGCAGAGTAATCTTACAGCCACAATAAGTATGTTAATTCGCATTTGTACGTAAGCATAAAAATCGACTGTAATTTCTCATAACTGTGTAGTTTTTTTTTTTTTTTTGTGATACCGTTTTTGTTTGAACGCAACCCTTTCAGTTAGATCTGGACCCTGTAATTGTTCACCTATAATATTGTATAAATTTGTATTTACAACTTTTGAAGGGAAACTGTAGTTAAGAGGGAACTTTTCGGCTCATACGTTCAAAAATTTCAAATCTTTCTGCTTAGTTTGTAAATGAACTTAGTACTCTAATCCTACAGCAAAATATTCGAGTTCGTTTTTTAAATAAATGTTTATCTCCTATGCTTAAGTTTAGGTACCTTTATCGGGCAGTAATAGTGAGAAAGTTTAAAGACAAAATGAGGAAGGAAACCGTGTTAATGTTCAGGTTAGATTTCATATGCGTGTGGACGCTGATATTAACAGTACACTCAGCAGCCAAGGATTGTTGTTAGCTAACCAATATGTGACAAAAGTAAAATAAAGTCAGTTTAGTTACTTAATATACGAAAATTAAGTTAAACTATAGTAATTAATTACAAAACTATAGCCAAAATTCTGAAACGTTACTATTTTGTCAACAAATAAGTTTAATACAATATAACCCATTGAAATTTGTGGTCTTCTGGTTTGAACTCTAGGTAGGTAACTCAGAGGTTGTAGGTTCGAATCCCTGCAGAAATTAGAAATATTTCCACTCTCGATAAGTACAGTTATAAATATAGCCTACCAAGGCAGCATTGAAGAAAATGAGTTAAAACAGTATTGAGTATTGTTTTTACTTTTTGCGCTTGCAAACTTACACGAATAGCGACCGACAAGTTTTATCAGCATATGTAATATCGCACAAGCGTCATTTACAAATACTGATTCAGTGGACAGGTTGTTTTACAAATATGATGTGTATTTTTTACGGAGAAACATAGTAAAAATACTAAAAAACAATGTTAGTGTTATAGTACACTTGTGTTAGCGGAAACACTGTTGCGACGTACATTATGTGTAAAATTACACAATATTTTTACAGTGTAACAGAGGTAGGGAGTGATGTTTGTTCCGGCGCGGCGCGTTCTGTGCTCGGGCGTCATGTCTAGTTCGGCTGAATTCCGTTACTCACACACACAGTGCGTGGCACAAAGGGAATTCCATTGGGCAGCTGCGGGCGCATCAGTGTACAAACGTCGTCATTGAACTTCGGAACAATCTCGCTCATGAAACGTACGAGGTCTGGCACTCCTAGCGTTTCTAGTACGTGCCTATGTGCAGACAACTGTACGTTGTTACTTCGAGTTAAAATATGGTCATCTCAGTGTACGAACACGTTTGCTTAAGACGGTTCCACGCAACCAAAGTTTGCTCTAATTATCTCTCAAATTTATTGAATTGAGTTTCTTGTATGTCATGTGATGCCATAACCACGGCCATTTTGTCTTTCAGTTTACCGGTATCGAATGTCTTGAATTTCTTCAAAGATTTTTGCTTCGAACATGTTTGAAATTTTCTTGTAATCACAATTTTAAAGAACAGAGGAGGAGGTTTTTCTAATATAATTAATACTAATAATGTATTAATTGAGTTCTGTATGCTAATTAATTCATATTTAAAATAAATACGAGCATTATTTATTGTAAATGATATATACAAAAATAATATACTGTATATATATATATATATATATATATATATATATATATATATATATATATATATATATTTTACTGTCTAAATCAAAAATGTTTGTGTAGTGCAGGGCTAGTAGATACATGTTTGTAAAGTAGGCACATTATATGTTTTGTACTTCATTTGCTTACAAACGGTGTGATAACTTTTTAAGTGGTCCATTCAGTGTTTATTGAATAAAATTAATTGAACCGTCGTGCCATTCAAGAAATATAAATTCAATAAATATTTGATTATGCGAAACAATATTTGGTGGCGGCGGCAGTAAGACATGGTAAGTGTATATTTGCATTTTGAAGTTTAATGTACTGTACGATATAGATAGTTTTATAAGATTAGGTTCCTGGTTTTTATTTTTTTTTGGCTAGTTTTCCGGTTACACATGCGAAGCCAAATAATTATTTTAGTAAAGAATTATTGTAAGTTTTTAAAGTGGAATTAAAAGTATGCAATAATTACTCGTATGAAAATACGTGTAAGATTTAAAAACGGATAACGTGGGATGCTTGCTGTAGGTAAGTGAACTATTCATGCATCAGTTAAGTCACTAACAATTTATTGTACTGCAAATTATGTATGAACTGTCGTGTGAGTTTTCTCGATGACAGCTGCTATCAACATTTCTCATTATGATGCAGTGGTTTTTAAGGCCGTCCAGGAGAGGAACATTCGTAAGTTTATATTAATATGAAATAGTTTTAGTTCTGTAGAAGTTAATTGGGAATATATTTTCCTCTTACGATAACAATTACCTCAGTCAGTTTTCCCATAATGGTATTTTACAGCCAACATTTACTTGTTTTTCGTTTTTATAAGCTACGTAAAGCGATGAACATGATAAAAAAAAATTCACGTTGAAACTACATATCGTGGACCACTACTCGACATGTTTTAAAAGCCATTATAAAATATTTTGTATTTAAAAAATACTTTAAAGTAACGATCCAAAATTTCAGATTTTTTTTTAAATACGAAAATAAATTTTTGTGGGTTTTAAAACAGGTCAAGCAGTAGACTGCAACATATTTCAATGTGAACTATATCATTTCATTAAGTGCATTGGTTTTTGCGGCTTATAATAACGAAAAACATGTAAAGTTTGATTTAAAAATATTATGTCGGGAAAAATAGGCGAGGTATTTTTTCCTTGTTAGAATGCAATGCACTCCCAAGAAACTCCTACAGAATTTACACAATTTCATACATGTATACAAATACGACCCCCCCCCCTTTTTTTTTTCCCCCGGCCCCACGTGAACACTCATAGTGGGGCGTAGTCGCCTCTAGCTGGCGGTACAGACTTCTTGACGGCCAGTGAAACACCAGGCTGTAGAGAAAACATAGGGTGGGGGGGGGGCACTGAGCATTTGTTTTGTAAACCTAGGGGGCGGTGATACTGCAAGTTTGAAAACTACTGCTGTTATCTGTTGCATGCGTCCACCGTTTGTAGTTTCGAATTTTACAAGATTTTTTTTTTCATACGAGAAATTATTCATACTTTCAGTTCGTTTTGAAAACGTGGTGTATTATTTTTTTTATGAAAATAATTACGGTCTCCTTTTTAGTCTTGCATGTGTGAAATTCTGCAATTGATTTCAAACAAACAAAATTAGTACTGTGCAGACAGACAAAAAGCTTGTTAATAAAAACCTGGGAAAAAGCGGTTTAACGGCATGACGTTGGTCATATTGAAATATATTGACTTGGTGTGAGCGACGGAATGCAGACTTACACGACACGATACTGCAGTCGTTCCTACTGCGGCGTTCACACGAGGAGCAAGAAACAACATTCGAGAGTGATAGAAACCATCTGGAATTTTTGTGTCATAACTTTTCGTCTGGTTCAATTCATGCAACTTTAACTTAACTGCAGGGTAGAATGCATATTGATAGAATTTTAGTCACCATCAATCTTTACCTTCCGTTGCTAACAGATGGAATTGCAGTTAAGAAAGTAATAAGAATTGTCTAGCTGCAATTCGGTCTGAATAGACAGTGACGACAAAACTATATTTACAGTGTCTAAAATTGTATCAATATGTAGAGGCCGGAAAATTTTGCTGATTCGACGACCTGTATGTTGGATTCCATTGTCCTATGTATATTCAAGCCCCGTCTATTCGTTCATTGTTGGCTGTTATACTGAGTAACAGCTAGTTGACAAATTGTGGGGCTTTAATATGCACAGGGCAGTGCATTCTAACGTGAAGGCAATTCAATCAGTGAAAATTTCCGTCCCCTATCAATATGTAGTCTATTCCGGAGTTAGGTTTAAGTTCCAAACATTACCTAGAAGAGAAGTTACGACACAAAATACAAACATTCAAGATGGCGACTGTCACTCCCTCTCATGTGCTAGTTTACACGTGCTCTGTACACGTAACACCGCACACTTTACAGTTGCACCTTGGCCTGTGGACTAGATTACATTATCTCCTTATAATCTTAATCCTAGTGTCCGTTAATGCGAACTTGCGCCAGCCTCTCGTACTTGGAAGAGTATTTCATTTTTTCCCCACTGTAAAATCACAGTTTCACGACACGTCGTGAATTACTGGCCTTGCGTTCCTGAGGGCCCGTGTTCGAAACCCGACCCGGAAAACCTGATTACGGTTTCCCTGTGTTTCACGAGGTTACTTCCGGCGAACGCTGGGGTGTTTTTTTTAACTGGCTCTGGCCGATTCGCCTCTGTTCGTTTCCACGCCCCTGGTGTTCGACTGTAGGTCGTTCGGAATAATGTGAGTACTAAAGATTTTACCTTTGAAAAAAAAATCACTGATCGTTACTGCATATCATTTAAAGTTAACAGCAGTTAACGTTTCTCGTACAGGTTGTTAACGATTTGCTGAATGTAGTTCCGTGAGTTTTCCTATTTAAATATAAGAATACTTATATAAAATCAACTGAAATAGACATAGTTATGTTTAATATCATAAGAAATCTTACTTTTATCAAGCTACATGTGTTCATATCGACTGCACAATTTATCTTACTCACACAGACATCAAGTGACGTGTCCAGAGAGGTTAGATATTTCCCGTAGTTAACCGTTACGCGCGCGAAGTTACGAATTGGCTGGAAATAGGAATTTAGCAGGGCTTTTATGAGTGCTCACTTTATGTTGAACTGCATACAGCGCGGCATTGTCTGCTCGGCCATGTTGTATTTTCCTTATGTCTTGTGCTCGCTCTGACAAGTACAACCGTTTCAAGGAATTTGTCATCTAAATACAGAGCTGACCTTTAGCCTATTATATTCCGAAGTTACAGAGTTGACCCTGAAGTTATTTACTATTGCAAGATTAAGGGGAAAAATTGAATTACCAACACCTGAAGATATTTACAAATACTATTTGTTTCACAATTTGCATGCTATCAGTGATACCTTTCCGCGGGTAACGACTAACGACGGGACATGTCTAACCTCTCTGGACACGTCACTTGATGTTTGCGCGCGTGAGATAAACTGTTCAGTCTGTAGGAACCTAAGTTTAGTAAAAAAAAGTTTTGTTAATGATATTAAATATAAATATGTCGATTTCAGATAATTTTGTTTCAGTATTGTTGTATTTGAATATGAGAACTCACGGAACTGCATTCAGCAAATCGCTGCCAACCATACGAGTAACGTTAACTATTGTTAATGTTGATTTATATGGAGTAACGGTAGCGAAATGTTTCAAAGTTAAAATCTTTAGTGCTCACTTTATCTTGAACGACCTATATGTTGTTAGTCGCTGCAAGACGAGATCCCTGGGTACGTCACTGGTCTGGTGTGAAATACGCGCTAGTATCTGTGTTACTTTTGATGGCGTGTGCGAGGAAACTAGACGGAGGTGCGCAGACAAGGGCGGTTATCATAGTACAAACACTCCTACCCTCAGTCGATCTTCGAGCAGACAGTCTTCTTGCACCAGCGACAATGTATAGGCACTTTGCACTGTGCTGAGCCGTGGTAGTGCTACCTACACGACGGAGACATGCAGGATGTCCCTGTTTAAAACTCTTCGTCACCTTGGTCAGACCATTCGCCCCCACCAAGGCGATCCGGCTTCGATTCCCGGCGGGGTAGGTCCCCGGACATTCACATGTGGGAATTGTGTCGGGCGATGCCGTTGGCCAGCGGGTTTTCTCTGGGATCTCCCGTTTCCCCCCGTCATTTCATTCCGGTGCTGCTCCATACTCATCTCATGTCACCCCTGGCGCTAAAGACCTCGATGTTATGCGCTGACCAGAATCTCTCACTCTCTCTCTATCTCTCTCCGTCACCTTGTAGGGGATGCGAAGGTAAGGAAAGAAGACTTTTACTTCTCGTCGACAGCGAGGTCATTATAGGCGGCGACATACAACTTAGTACAATGACAGGAGCTGGGGGAGGAGTCGGCCATGGCCTTTATTAAGGAACCATCACAACATTTGCCTGGAGCGATATCGGAAACCATGGAAAACTGAAATCAGGATGGCCGGAGCCGGGGATCGAACCCTGGTCCTCTCTAATGTGAGACGAACGTGTTACCGTTGCGCCACTTCGCTCGAAGACAAGTCTAATGACCTAGTAATCTTACGGTCGCGTAGGCTGGGAATGTCGTACATTGGCCCACAATTTGTTGACATTTGCTTCGGCAATAGCTTTGAAAGAGCACGAACTGCGTATAAGGATGACTGAGGTGTTTATGGAGCTGGCTCGGATTGAAAGAACAGAGGAAACTGCAGTTCCTCATACATCCCGTGTATCTTCTGTATCACCACATGCGAGATGCTGGCAGTGACTCCGACCGGTCATCCTATTAGAATCTCCCTGGAGCGATGCTATCAACACACCTCCGCTGTTCCCCGGACCTTTAGCTCGACCCTCTTGACTCGTTGGTTGACGTCGCTACTGCTATTTGTTGTCAAAGACCACAGTTTGTGCACTGAGGAAAAAAGTTAGTTGGTGCAAACAAAATTTGTTTGAATCAACCAAATCATCTGTTTGTATAGGGGCAATTAAATATTTGTTTGCTCGTACCAAATTATTTTGTTCCCTTGATTTGTTTGTATTTTGTTAGCTCTACCAAAGATTTTGTTGTTGATAAAATATTTCGTTGGACGTATCAAATACACGTGCAATATTTTAAGAACTAAATTAATTTTATAAACTTAAAAAAAAATTAGAAATGTTAAGACTAAAAAAAAAAAAAAAAAAAAACATGAATGGGCCGGGATTTGTTCCATTAACCCTTGACTTGTTTCGCTATATTCATGACCTAGCCAACTGAGCTGCGAGTGCTTGTCTGTAAATGGGATTGCTATTCGAATAGGAATAGTTAATATTATATTATATTTGTACTGCTTTATTTTCAAACATGTATGTCTTCCGTCTGCGAAAAGTTAAACGACTTCAAATCATATTATTAAAATGATCGCCGTCCAGCGCAGCATTAAGAACGAGACGCGCAGTTGCGTTTTTTTTTTTTTTTTTTTCCAATTTTGTAGCATTTTCTTTAGTGATCAATCGAATTAGTCACTTTGAAATTGTTATAGCAAAAATTAATATCCTTTAATTATGCTGATTAACAGTTCAGACGCCCTACTTGTCGCACAAGCTTATATTTTAAAAGTTGATGTATTCAGTGTTCGCCATCTTAATGCTCACGCACGCCTTCCACAAGTCAACCAAATTGATATAGTTTTGTTAACAAAATCATTTAGCCCATCGAAAAAAAAAAAAATTGTTTGTCCAAAGCACATCACTTATAACTAACAATATTATTTCGTTCACAATTTGTAACGAGTTGTTTGTTTACACAAAATATTTATTTGACGTATTAGTAACCAAATATATGTTTGGCACAAACAAAGTGCGTTTAAACGAATAATTTGAACGAGGGAAATAATTATATTTGTTTGGAGGACTGGATGATTGGTCTTGCCAACAAAATATTGTGTAGCTGAAGCAAACATCATCCAAACAAATATATTTAGTATAATGAAACAATTCTTTCTCTCAGTGTGGGTCAGTTTACGGTTACTTCCCAGTCTCGTCAACAATGTGCACTATTTCTTTTAACTCTTCTTCGCAGTACGTTGTAACGTAACGAAGAGCTGTGAGGGCTTGTTCCCGAGTTTTTTTTTCAGACTGGTGCCAATAACTCAAATATTTTTTAACCAAAAGTTTTGAAAAAATTTGAGTCAATGTGCAATCCCACGATGCACAATACTGTGGACGCGTTTTTTAAAATAATGTACCATTCGTCAGCTAAAAAATAATTTCCTTCATTTTTGCTTATTTTCACGACGAAAAACGTGGTACTTTGGGTAATGAAATCTAAAAAACCGTTCAGTATAATTCTACAAAAAAATTCAGCTACAAATTATAACATATAAGTGTCAAAACTATGCAGCGAAATTTTGATATGAGTATTAGGTAGCAATAAAAATAATATCTTCGAAATCACTGCAAAACTCCGTAACAACGCCTTAAACGTTATTTAGGGACATCCTGTAGTTACAACATTGGGTCTTATGCGATTGAAGAGCGTGGTAAGCGGGCTTTAAAAGTGAAAATTGAAAATATGCAAATGCGCCATAAAATACAAGGAAACTAACACGTCATACACGACAGTGTTTCAGTCTGCATACCTTCCAGGCATCCATACATTCACCTCCAACTGAACCAGTCATTTCAGTGGAAACGGCCATGTTTAGAACTTACTCCCTGGTGACTTTTTTTAAAATTCATTTTTGTATGCTGATTGTTTCATGTCGTGTACACGGCCGTAGAAGAACAGGTCTGGACACTCGCCTGGATATTTGACCCCCTTGTTGTTTGGCTGTAGTTCACCAAGTTACCGAGAATATTGTGTTTTATTGGCGCTGATGTTACGGCGGTCGGACTAAACTCCACCCACTTCCTTTCCGCTAAGATAAACAATTTATCAAAACGTATTTTTATCAATTTATGAAATACTTTCTTCGCTCACAAATTTAATAAAAGGCTCCAGCAATCTTTATTTACTTTATAAATTTAACAATGGAAAAAAGTGGTCGGACTTTTGAGTCTGACCGCCCGAATTACAGCGCCAAAAAGTACAATATTCTCGGTAACTTGAACTACAACCAAACAACAAGGGGGTCCAGTAAAATACATTGGTAGATAGGCGAGTGTCCAGACCTGTTCTTCTACGACCGTGGTCGTGTATACTCGCTACGGATAGCCGCAATGTTCTATACAATAAGTGGTAACCAACCCCATAATTAATATATGAAGTGTCCTACTTTGTGTTACATTATTTTCTGCGGTAACTTGTCTCCGCATAATTTACCTGTATACAAAATTACGTTCTATCATGGCATTTGTTTGCCATTTTATCGTGCATTTTCACGTTTCAAATCTCCATTTTTAGGCTATCTACTATCCTCATGATTCACATTATACGCTTCCCTAATTATTTGTCCTCAACCACTGTGTTAGCACGTGTTACTCATCCTGTACAGTACGTCTCAGCTCCGGGGGCCGTATGTTGATTGTTATGTTGGCAACTCGTACATCGGCATTGGGCAGCACTCTCACGAAACCTGTATTAATTTTGAAGCACGCATGAATGAACATAACATCGCTTTCGTTTGCTGGAGCATTGACCATTCTTTAGTAAGTATCTTCAGTTGAAGTAACGACCAACCATGGCTTCCAGTGTGAGAACAGTCGTGATGGAAGGATAATAGCCTACACGAAACACGGGAGCTGCTTTCTTACGAGAATCAATGGGTTTGTATACATACGCATTGCTCAAGGTTTGTTGGGAATAAAACTGTGTTGTGTGACCACAAAATATAATTCCAGAGGAATTCGTTCAATTAGAAGACACGAACATTAACTTATAACTTAACCTCACTAGAAATATATATATGTTCTAGATTTTTTATAGATAAGTTCGTATTATCATCTTTCCTGTGTGTTTGTTTGGTAACCATGAACTAGGGGAAAATTGCGACAAAAATACCCCCACTACATCTGTGCATGTGTGCGGGACGGGTACCAGGCTGCAATGTTGGCAGTCGTGGCGGGTCGCAGGACTTTATCGCCGTGTCTCTGTCACCTGAGAGTACACGCCACGTACTGTCGCCCTCACCCACAATGGTCCTCCATCATGCATTCCTTCAGCCGTGAGCAAGCTTGCCGTCGACCTGTAGCTGCACCATAATATATACGCTGCTCTTTTGTCACGCGAACAAAATGATCGCGGCCACGGTCGTAGAACAGGTCTAGACACTCGCCTATCTGCCGATGTATTTTGCTTGACCCCCTTGTTTGGCTGTAATTCGTAAAGTTACCGAGAATTTTGTACTTTTTGGCGCTGTAATCCGGGCGGTCGGATTCAAACTCTGCACACGTTTTTCCATTGTTAACATTATAAAGTAAGTAAAGATTTCTGGAGCCACGATTTTAAATTGCGAGCGAAGGAAGTATTTCGTAAATTGATAAAAAATACGTTTTGATAAGTTGTTTATCTTAGTGGGAGGGAAGTGGGCGGAGCTTGAGCTCGACCGCCCGAAATACAGCGCCAAAAATGTATAGCATTGTCGGTAACTTGATGAACTGCAGCCAAACAACAAGGAGGTCAAGTGTCCAGGCGAGTGTCCAGACCTGTTCTTCTACGGCCGTGATCGCGGCCATTCCTGGCGAGAATACGGCGTTGTGTAGTGCAGTACACCAAGAAAACGTCGGTACTGGCATCTTGTGTTATGGCCTGCAATATGGCGTGATTCAATGTGGTCAGACAGATAGATTGGCCGTCAGCAGTAGTCTCATATCTCTTGACATGCCCGCGCCGTATTCCTGAATGTGTACCACGTAATTGCAGGTTGTTTAGCAGAGTATATTCCTTCACGTTTGATACGTTACAAAACAGGCAAATCACGATACATTACAAGTACACAATTGTAATGCCATATACTTATATTGTCCCAGTACAAGAGGATGTACTGCACTGTCCCAGCTTGGTGTACGGCGGCTGAAATATAGGTACTAATTTTTTTGTTAAATAAGTCGCCAACCTACAATTCTTGGGAGTTATCGTACGCTCGGAAAAAAAAACGTTAATCTTCCAATGACTGAGTAAATCTGATCACGTAATTAATACTACCGAGTATATTATACCTACTACGTTTTCGTAAACACGTACAGTTATGGCCGTCGAGAATGCGTGAATGACAGGTTTCCATGATCGGTTTTCGCCGACATCCTGCTAGTTTCCCACCGTGGCTTGGCTGCGACAGACTGAGATAAGAGACGTAATTAGCGGGCTGGGACCGACAGATGGCGGTGTTTGGCGAGTTCTCTCCTCGCTGCACAATATCTCTCATAGCTCGCCGTCCTGTCCAGATAACGTCCTGCCCTCCATGTTTGTCGACTCTCTCCCCCCAGTGTCGCCCGCACACCCGCTGTGTACACATCGCTAGTTTCACACACACCCTACCATCCCACCCCCACCACTTCCCTTACCTCTCAACTAGCTCTGTTATAAGTGGTCCAAGATAAAGCGCTCAATTATGAAACCCTAGTTACTTTTTTTATTTCCAGATAATTTAGTCTCCTGCCACTTTGTAATACAAAAATACCAAACCAAGCCACAAACAATGTCTATAGATGGAAACAAACTTTGAAGTTAACAAACCAAACAAATATTTTGGATATACGCTATTGCAGCAAACGGGTGTCAGAAAACCAGAGAATACATACAAACAGACAGACAAGTAAACAAACAAAAGGACTTTGTTTGCAACTGCCAAACATAGGTAAACATATACAGGATGTCCACGATGTCTTGTTACCCCCCCTTCCTGTATGTAGTTTATGCATATTATGGTATTATGATGTTATGGTATCTTGTGTTGCAACATAACCTTAAGTATCCAGTGGATTTATGGCATGTATTGGGTTGTGTTGCAGACAAGGAATGTGAACCATGTGTGATATCAGCGAATACACCCTGGTACCGAAGATTGTTGTGAGTGCTTGGGTTCATGAACGTCCTTATACTGGGAAGACACTTCGTGAAGTGCGTGCCGATTTCCAACAACCATTCCACAAAGAGGCGCCACCAAAACACACCCTTCTGCGTTGGGAACACAGACTCTTTGAAACGGGCAACATCAAAGATAAACCACGAACTAGAAGACCTTCAACCAGAGTGCAACAATGTCAGGAAGTCGAGGAATCAGTAATGAGATCACCATAGAAGTCGCTCCGCAAACGATCAGCGGAGCTTGGAATACCGCGATCGACACTGCATAAACACATGAAGAACGACCTGCATCTTCACGCTTATCGCCCCATGTTCGTTCAGGAGTTATCAGACAATGATTTAACCCGCAGACTGGATGCATGTGCGTTGCTTCTTCAGACTTTCGACTCAATCCCAAAACGTGGAAAGGTCATTTTCAGTAATGAGTGTACCATCTATCGGAGCTGTCGATCATGGAATGTTGTGTTCTGGCCCAAGGAAAATCCACATTATGTCGAGGAATTAGAACATAATCCTCCACATGTGTCATGATATGGGCTGCAATGAACAATCGACATTTGTTTGGACCATATTTCTTTGATAGAACAGTGAACCAGACAACTTATCTGGACATGCTGCGAACCTGGTTCGTGCCACAACTGGAGGAACTTGGTATTCTGAATGATGTGTGGTTCCAACAGGATGGAGCACCACCCCATTGTGCCATCTCTGTTAGGGAATACCTTGCCGAGATCTTTCGGAATCGTTGGATTGGCCGAGGTTCAACAGTGCTGCCTGCTCCACTTGAATGGCCACCTCGAAGCCCAGATCTCTCGACGTGTGATAATAGCCTTTGGGGCTTCATAAAGGAGTGTGTTGCACAGCAGCGCTACGAAACCACAGATGAACTCAAAGAAACAGTGAGACTTGCTGTTGCTCGTATCAGCCCGCAAATGCTTCGGAAGATGTCTCACAGAACTTGGCGCAAAATTATTCTCTGCCATGAGAATGAAGGAGCCCAAACGGATCCACTTGATACTTAAGGTTAAGTTACAACACAACATACCATGACATCATAATACCGTAACAATATGCATAAACTACATACAAGGGCGTAACAAGACATTGTTGACACCTGTACAATACCATTCATGAGGAGTTCAGTCAGTGAGTTACAAGGAACTAAGTTAACACGAACGAGCGTCCAAGCTAGAGGGGGGGGGGGATAAGATTGTTCCACAAAAGTAATTCTGTCAGTAAGTTCCAAACAACAGACATTGTGTTTACATGTCTGTGTGTATTCTCTGGTTAATGTGACGCACCATTTGCTGCAATGGCGTACGTCCACAATACTTCTTTAGTTTGCAACTTGTCCTCATTGCAAGAATTGTTCAATAATATCAAAAGTAACGCCTGAAGTAAGGTTAATTCTACAACAGGTTAGAAATAAAAAGTGTTTTCGTATGAGAGAGCTTGACTGCTATCGCCAAGGGACCAGAAAAATACGAAACCGTGGTAAAATTATACTTAAACAGGCTTGGAATTTATCGAAGTCATTTAACCAAATTTTAAAGTGGAAAGAAACCAATTTCGTGTTTTAAATTATCAACATAATGTAACTTTTCAGGAAATCTCTGTGATTGGTCAGTTCTCTGTGACAATCTTTTAGCATTGATCTTTCTAACTTGTAGTAGAATTAACCTTGCCTGAAGTTTGCCACTGAAACTAATATTTTCTGCGCCGAATGTTTTCAAATCCCTCCAAACCTGGCGGTGCTAGTCAACTATGTCTGAAATGTACTGAAATCAATGTACAGTACTGAAAACTGCTTCTTTATTTACCGAGTGAGTTAGAGATTTTGGTCAGAACTTGAAGTTCTTATCTAGGTAAACTGTGTTGGTGTATGTGAGGCGCAGAACCGATGGAGTGTTAAGAGTGACGTCGGTCGGCCTATGTAATGCATTGTCGCCTCTACACGTAAACCCCGCAACCGGCGCGCAGAGCTAAGCTGTGATCGTATTATTTTATTTGCGATACTTTTATGGTTCAAATTCTAGCACCAGTTTCTATTGTTGTGTTTTTAGAATCCGGTTGGAATTTTCCTAAGTACGGCAGTTTAAAAATGCTGTTTCTCTAGCCATTTTGAGAGTCTTGAAAATCGTGTATCTAACAAGCGATCCTAATTTTTAAACTGATAGAAACATTTGTTGAAATGTGTTTCTTTTTTCATAGATGTACAAACGTAATGCGCGTTGAGACGTTTCTTCCAAACATGATTACTTGTAACTCGCTGCAAGCGAGCGCAGGTAGACTGGGACCTTAACATCTAGGTCTTCAGCGCTGGTGAGGGGTGACATAATGTTGGTTATGGAGCAACTCCGGAGTAATGGGGCGGGGGAAACGGGAGATCCCCGAGAAAACGCGCCGTCCAGCGACATCGTCCGGCAAGATTACCACACGTGAAAATACAGGAATTGCCCCGCCGGGAATCGAATCCGGTTCGCCTTGATGGGAGGCGAGTGCTCTATCCACTTTTTTTTTTTTTTAATTTTTTATTCAGTTGAAAAATGTTTGGTGCAGTGGCGATGCGGAAGCTTCCGCATCATCACTGCACCAAACATTCCCCCCTCTTAATGTGACTTAATTTGAGTGACCCCAGTACTTTTCGTGAGACAATTTGTATAGTGACAATTTTTGTGACCAAACGGACAAACACTAGTTTACACCCAGCCAGACCTGGGAATCGAACCCAGAACCCCCCGCACCAAAGCCGGCCGCTCAACCAACGGAGCCACGGGGGGTCGGCTTTGAGCCAACCGCGGCCTTTTTACAAAACCAATTTCTTTGCCACCATTTAGTCTAAATATGTTGTGACTTTATGACAATGAAGCACGTTAATATAAATGTCAAAGGAAATAGTAACGTAGCCCAAAAGTAAGAATATACAGTAGTTGGAAATTACAGTTTTCAACCAAATGACGGTGTCAACCACGCCTGCCATGTGTTTCAACACTAGGATACAAGCTGGCAGTGTGACCACTACACCATATACTGTACATATCTATATAGGACGTTAACAAAGATAAGTGTGCGGAAACCACCTAACGGCGTGGGGTGGAACTACTACAACTTTTCACCCGGCCAGTTAGGTACAAACTGCTTTCTGGCGCCCCCTCCCCCACCCCAACCTATAATTTTAACGCTACAAGTTACTTAATTAATTTATTCTGTTATCAGTATGTTTGTTAAAATCACTAATTTAAAAATGTTAAATACATTTTTAAAACATCACAATTGGTTGACCCCAGTTTGGCGCCCCTGTACGAGCCGCGCGGCCTTCAGAAGGAAAGCTAAATGCTATTTATCGGTTTTCTGCAATAACTTCTATTTTAAGATATTTTTGGTAAATATTGCATTGTTGAGGCATAAAATGTGTGTGTGATGAATTTTGGAGACAACAATAGTGTTATATGTTCATCTAATAATGGACTTGTAATCGTTCTTAGAAGTTAACGTATAATTACCTTGCAAGGATTCTGCGTGGCATATTAATGCAATATTCCATTATTGTTTATATCAGGCAGTTCACCAAGAATATATCATAAGTCTTATGAAAGGGAACATTTTAATAATACATTTGGAATAATGTTACAGCTCGAAAACAAAAATACTATAAACTTATCTTAAAGCCCCCCTTAAGGGTGTTCACGTGACAGAAATGAATAATTTTATATTTGTACGAAGTAATGTTCGTTTTATGGATGTTACTTGTGTCCAAATTTTCCACTTGCAAACATTTTTATCTCTCGTAGTTTTCCAATAGCGACATATCAAAATTACAATTGGCAAGGTACGGGAACATTAACAAAATCTAAGTAACTTACTCGAAATAATTTACACAGAAATCATATATTATGAAACATATGCTAAAATATTTAAAATCACACTACAAAATACTTAGGTATTTTTTAAAAATTTAAAAATGATGACAGTTACATAATTTATGGACATTTTAAAAAAAGGCAAAAGGACTTTGTTGTGTTAATTTTTTTGTTTTAGCATATGACCCATAATTATAATTTCGGTGTAAATTATTTTAGTCGATTAAGTCATTTGGTTTTTGTTATTGCTATGTTCCCGTAACTAGCAAATTGTGACTTTGACATGCCGCTATGGGAAAACTATGAGAGATAAAAATGTTTGCAAGTGGAAAATTTGGACACAAGTAACATCTATAAAACAAACACCATGGCCCGGTTTCACCAGCGTCTGTTAAGCATTTAACATTTGGTAAATAGGATTAACATAATATTTTACACGTTAAATCGTCTGTTAATCCTCTACAACAAATTGTATATGCTTTAACAGAGGTTGGCGAAACCGGGCCTGTGTCGTGTGAATATAAAATATTGCATTTTTGCCACATTAACAACCCTTAAGAGTGCTAAAAACATCAGTTCAAAATTATAGGCTTCTAAAAGCCAATTTGCAAAAAAAAAAAAAAAACAGCGATTTTAGGCAATAGTTTTTGCCAACTTTCTAGGCAAAATTTTTTCTCGATTAACGTATATCTGAAGAACAATCTCTGACGCCGAAATCTCGTAAATTGCGACGCAAGAGATCACGAAAAAATGCATCATTCTGAGTAAATGTTTGCTCATAAAGTTGGCAAATATAATTATCAAGGACTGTTGTTTGGTAGGTTTTCTATATTGACTTTTAAAAAGTGTAGGTCTCAATTGTCGAGCTCAGCGCCTATTTATCTACCACGGCCTCATAAGCCGTCCCTGTGTGCTGTGTATTGGGTTGAGATGTAAGACCAGTGAGTGTTGTCGCATAATCGCACAAGTTGTCCGGTATTGGTATATATATATAGTTGTTGACCACACACGTGAGATGTGTGTGTGAGGTGGAGGTGCAATTAGTGGGTCGCTAACCGGGCTTCTTGGGCTGCGCGCCCTAACTAGAGGAGCGTGCAAGACTTGTCGAGACACGCGTCTGTACACTACCTCTCTCGTGTCCAGGGGCATGGCCCCTCCCGAGAATACTCAACTAATACTAAACCATAAACAAGTGCCAAGTAAAATATTGGAAACATTATTGTCTGGTTTTCAAATACAAAGTCGCTTTCAAAAAATTTGTTTATTAAAATAAGTTTAAAATATTGTTGCCGAACAAAAGCCGTTTCTATTAATAACAGAATCGCAGAAATTATGGTAGACATATATGTTTGACTTGAAAACTGAATGTACGGTAAATGTACGGTAGATAAGAACTTTTCCTAGAGCTTCGTAAAAGATAACACTGCATTAACTCCACAATCATTTTTTGCAACAATATGGAAGCAGAAGCTAAAAAAATAGACGTAAATTATTGTATATCAACACAAAGGTTTCACAAGTTATTATTTACTCAAAAAACATTACAATTTCGTAAATGGCAGACTTTTTTTTTAAAGTTTGGAAACTCTTTCTACAGCACCATGTTTCATTATAAAGTACGAAATTGTCCGGAAGTGGGCTCTCGAACCCCCGTTTTTGACTTGGGGTGTGGGTATAGCTGTGCAAGCGGTGAGTAGCCTAAGCTACAGCCGTTCATACATCTTCGCTTCACGATCACGCTCGTCACAGTCTAATAGCAGCGAAGACTAGCTAGATTACCAGCATGTTAGACTATATTGTACTATACATACTCAGGCCGCGTATATTCCCTCATACTCTTGTTATAGAGAGTAGCTGCTAATGGACATGGTCGTTATAGTACAAACAAGACAGTTGATTCTATATGCAGGCCTTACTCCTGTGAAATATTGCGTTTCCTACTAATCCCACACAAGTTATATCTGCAACAGAGTAATATTTTCCGCAAGCCGAATGCCAAAGGATTGAACGATAAATGTCTAATTTACCGTATATTGTAGCATACGATAGTGTTAGTCAAACATCACTTTTATTGATGATAGTTTTTTTATACAAACTTTTATTTCTAGAGTAGTTACTGTCGGATGTACGAGTATACGTACAATCATTGCTAGTGCAAAAAACATATTGCGTTTATATGTCTGTATCACGAATCAAGCTGGTACTTTTCCGGCACAAATTTACACTTTTTACCATATTGAGGGGCTTCTGAAATATATTTATAATAGGCGTGCTCAATTTATAGAAACATGAAGTTGTAGATTGGTTGTGTGTGTGTGCGCGCGCGCGCGTTTTCCAGTATTGATTAAAGGGCGTGGTACATAATTCAACGCTAAAAGCATTAATCTATAGATGTAGGTTTCGTGAAGCCAAATTGCGAAAATTAAACAATAGCAATCTTAGACAATAGTTTTAGCCAACGTTTAAAACAAAATTGTTTCCAGTGTTACGGACTTCTGAGGCACAATCTCTGACGCCGGGACCTCGTGCATTTAACTGCGGCGTGAGTTATCACGCGTAACGAATTAGTAATTCTGGATAAATATTTACTCATAAAGTTGGCAAATACCATTATCTAGGATTGTCATTGAGTATTTTATCCATATTGGCTTCCAAAAAAGTGTAGAAATCTATTGATGTTCTCAGCGTTTATTTGTCTTCTACGCACTCTAAAAACAGCACATGCTTGATGGGCTACAATGCCGTTACAGAAGATGGGAGACCATTCGAACAAAGCTGTGGCTTACACAAGTACGCCTAGCTGCAGTTTAGGTAAATACGTTGCAGAACATGGAGACTGCGAACAAAGCCCTGGGTTTTGCCTTGTGTACAGGCCTGCGTGTTGCGTCTTGTTGGACAGCCTGTAGAGTGGAGGTAGGTGAGCATTGTCGTTAGTTGACACACTAGCAGTCGAAGGTTTGTACACGGATAGGACTGTAGTTCTCGGTGAGCTCCTTATCGTAGCAAGTTGTTTGCCGAAGGAGGTTCTGCGGTACCACCAACGTTACAAAACACTTTTAAACTAACATTACCACTTTCTCTCCTTTGGCAGTGGTTGTCTTCTGGGATGCGTGATTTCACCTTGGGTAGGCGAAGTGTACTGTGCATTTATAATCAAGCATTACTTCTTTGAAAATTAATACCCAAGGGTACACACTTTGGTAGGATAAAAACATTACACCCTTATTATCTTAATGTACAATTGTACAAGGACTTCGTAAAGCAAGCAATATAATAATTCACAGAATTTTTCTTTAATCTCCGGCAGGTTTATTACTTTCAGTTAAAACCATTTTAAATGTATATTTTTAAGGGTGGTTGTCTGTTACTTGAACGACATTATTTGTTTATAAAGTAGGCCTACTACTCCATTTTATATAGGGGATCGCCTCACAGCGTTTGTACTTGTATAAATGCAAGTATCACGGAAAAATAACAATTTAACAAACGCTTACGTAATTGTTTGAATACGTGATTTTTACGGCTGAGTTGGTGAAGCAAGAGCGAGAAGACACGTATAGTTGTAAAACACTATTCGCTCTTGCACAAAAAAAAATTCCTCGTACGATGTTAGGCGTAAGATCGTCATATCGCACAGCTTGCATATTACGTTGCGCCGTGTAAAACAAAATTGCCAATCATATGGCCTTGTCAGTATTTGTAGGGTAATATTGCTATCGGTACGGACATACGGTCCTGTTCTCGGATCTCACGCCGACAAGAATAACAATAAAATTACAGTTTATTTTCCGGTACATTGAAACTGTGGCGCATCATTTTTGGAAGGAGATAAAGCAGTCTATGTGAATTTTGAATGATTGTTGCAATGGGGGTGTGTGACATACTGAATTGTTATGTTGGATGTATGTAGTTGCTAACAAATGTTGCTCAGTTGCTAAAAAAAACTGTACATAATATAACTAAGCACGAACAAAATGAGCAATTAAATAAAAAACCAAGGAAGAAAAACCTTGGAAGTGGCCGTGCCCAACTTACACTTCAAATGGTTTATCCACTTAGTGTTTGTAAGTTTAGGATCACAGTGGCTACTTCATAATTTAGGATCACAGTGGCTACTTCATAATTTAGGATCACT
>PNEQ01027891.1:0-14490 GCA_003012365.1 Medauroidea extradentata | reverse complement strand
ATTTAATAACAGGTTAGGTTAATCATTTAACTCCAGTATGTTGAACGGATAGTAATCCGAGGTACCGCGGCAAAAATGGTACATTTCAGTTTAAAAGGACGGTGTATGCATGGCCCAAGAAGTCGACATATGGTGGAAATGTGCAGTTTATTTTCGCCTGAGTATTTGGCAACGTTGTCGGGGAGGGGAGGGGCAGGAAGTGTAGGTAACCGCGCACATACTGGACTGACGTTATCAGGTGTTATCTCGGCTGGGCTTACACACCGGCTGTAGTCCCAGGCTGCAGTAATACCTGCCGGCTTAGCCGCCGATAACCCCCCTATACCTGCCTGTCTCTGCTAACACGCTTAGAGGCCATGTGGCACGAGCTGAGCAAGTAATATATAGGCCTTAGTGTCTATACAATCCCTCAAACCTCATTACGTGCATGCGTTTCCATTGCCGTAGTGTGTCATCCTCTCCATACATATATGTATTTGCACAACGTTATTGTCTGACGTTGATATTTTTATTTATTTATATTCCCTTCAAAAACTAGAGATTTCAGTTGACGTTTTAGTGTTAATTTATGTAGCACGCCTTCGTAATTTTAGCCGCGTCCGGCGTCCCAAGGTACTTTTATTAAAGGCTCGGTATCTGTCGCATTATTGGAATTTTCAATTTTTCTCTTTTATGAACCTCTGACAAGAAAAAAAATTCAAAATGTGCTATTATAGTGTGATTTCTGTTTACCTTGCGCTGCAGTACAAACATTGCAGTAGATCTTCTGACGTTTATTAAGCCGCTATCAGTCCAGCAAATTAAGTACATAAAATATGGACTGATTACACTCTTAATACACGTTCAAAGTTCAAGGTAAATGTAAATCATGCTATAACAGCAAAGTTGGCAGTTTTCTTCTCAGAATTTCAAGAAAGCGAAAAATGAATCTTAAAAATCCATTATTGCGACAGATGTCGATATTCATTTATATGCTTTTTTATTAATTAATTTCAGCCCAATTAATACATGATTGGACTCGTGAATAGGAAACTAGAAAATTGTTCAAGCTGTACATGGTGCTTAATAGTGCGGCACTTGCATTCATGAGGCACATACGCTTACACACACTTCCAATACAAGTGTGTTCTGTCTCGTCACAACCAAACAAGGATAGAATGAGAACAAAATATTTTCTTAAAACGTGTTAAGGTTATTTACTGAATGTATCCGTCAGTAGTCGCCTAGAAAATATGTATGTTTGTCAAGATTTTTTGTGGCATATAATAATTTGAGTTGTTTTACAATCTACGTAGGAAAATAATTCAAGTATGATTTCATGTAGCCCAAGCCATTAAGATAGCAAATACACAAATTTTTATTGCCATTAAGGCATTAATTCTAACACGTTTCATTTGATATTTACAAAAATAGTGTGTTCGTGGAAGCTAAATACAAACAAAATGCTTTTAAAAAGAGGTGAAATACTTAACCTTGTCACTTAAAACGTGTTAATACAGTTATCGTGTTGTCACGATGTTCGCAAGTAGAAACACGTAGCATGTGGTAATGCCCTTCCAGTAAGTACGCACTCTTGTCGACAGAACTACGTTACTTCCGTTACTTGTAATTCAATGTAGTCTCGGCGTGTTGCAGTAATGGTAATTCAGTCGACACCCGAGTTCAATATGGATTGTACAGTTATAACTGCTTCGTCGGGATAAGGTGAGCACTTGTGAAAACTTTGTTACATTTTTTTTGATAAGATAATTGTAAGTTCCCTGCCACTTTTTAATACAAGCTAAGCAACCTAAGTAACAATGAAGTGTGTACAGTGCACTGCACTCAAGAGTTAACATCTGAAGTTCCAATAAATATATACTATTTGTAATTATAAGTTTATACAAAATAGTCGTCAAAAGTTCTAACTTTATCGCGGTCCACCTAGTAATGACACAGTCCGGCTATACGTACACCACGACGCACAATGTATGCACAATATCTGTACAAACCTCCTCTCTGTGCCTTGTGACATATGCATCAACTACTGACATTGCTTGCTGCTCTCAGATGTATAGGATGTTGCAGAATTGAGTGTCTATGTTTTGGCGAGACAATTGCGTGTTGCAGAATTGCGTGTCTATGTTTTTGGCGAGACAATCCTCAGATCTGGAAGAATAAAATATTATATGAACACAAGTGCGAAAATGCACCGTTTCTGCACCAAGTGCATGACTGGCTCATGTTTCTGTGGAATGCAGCATAGGACAAAGACTGCCGTACAACTATACACGACTCCTCTGCTATGTAGCTGGCAGTAATAGCTGCAATAGCATCCCGCAGTAACACGATCCAGCCCGCACTATACATCACCAGTGCAGATGTTGTCAGTTTTCGCACTTATGATCATTGCTTCTGTAGATGTGAGGCGTGTTTCTCCAAAATACTTACATCCTGTAGAACTAGTGTTGCCAAGTGTAGCAGAAGAAAGCCTTGCGCAAGGCACTATGAAAATATGATTGGTACTATTTATAAAAGTGCTCTAAACTAATAGAAAGTCAACTTTTGTAGGCCTTAACGGATATTATATGAGGCGTATGAGCGTCGGCCGACGACGTCATCTACGGCTCCTAGCGCAAACACATGCAGCTACCTCGTACGTAGTCAGTGGCATAGCCAGCAGTTGCGAAAAAGGGGGGGGGGGATGGGTTAACTTGACAATAGTGTAATGCACGTCGACGACTCCATGAAAGCGTCGGGTCCGAGGGTCCTCCCCTGTGAAAATTTTGGATTTTAAAGGTGCAAAATAGTGCTACTTTACCAGTTTTCGTAATCGAATATGGCTGGTAAAAATATGTTTAATTTTTAAATAATTTCCTTCGAAACTAGTCACGAGGGGCAAAGAAGGGTGTAACCCTGGATCTCCCCTCCCCTCATCTTCCTTGGCTCTCCCCTACATGAAGTAGATCTTAGAGTGAAATTATTAAATTGGATTACTAAAGAATGTTGTCTGGAAAGAGAGAACATATTCTCTATTCGTGTGTGTGCGCGAGTGTCTGTATATATACAGGATGTTACTGAACTATATTTTGCATTTTTCGCCTAAAGTTAATATTAAGGGAGTAATAATGCGTATTTGAATATCAAAATTTACAATAGTATTTCCCCAAAATACCGGAAACCATACGACACTATATTTTCAGCATTGCTTAATGCTGTTGGGACCTATATACGCGATACATTCCACTCTTATGGAAATAATAGGGATGGCTACCCTCTAATTACATACGACATTTTTACCGTCAGGATTTTCGAACATGTGAAGATGGTTTATTGAGAAATGAGGCCTGTGTAACAATAAAGGTCCTCTTGTTGCATCTGTCTAGGACATACCGTTTATGCTCAAAACACACTTGAATATTTATATATATTTTTCTCCTTTATGTTATGTACCGAAACATGTTAGTAAACAGTCATAGTGTGTACAAAACACAGAAGTTTTGCGACTTAATTCTGGTATAAACAATCAATAGAAGTTTATGAACAGAATTAAGTTAAGTAATTGAGTAGAGAACTGAGGATAGTGTGTGCCGGGCTATGATGAGAGATAGAGAGAGAGCTAGAGAGCTGGCTGGTGATATTCTCGGAGTGCAATCCTAGCCTTACTTCTCGGAACTGGTTCTTGTTTGCTCTAGCTGTAGATAACCACTCCAACTGGCAGTGATAATAGCAGCCAACTCTTCCTACGTAACTCCGCCATTGATCTACACTGGCAAATGTTGCTTGTATTGGCGAGGCGAGTTACTTCCACGAGACTACGTATATGCGTTCGCACATACACACGCGTGGGCAGGTCTCCGTACTTGCGCTTCAAATGCGTTGTAGCAAGTCTTTTTTTCTTCTTTTTTTTTTTTACGAAACTACTAAACGTGCATTGTATTTGTATGTCTACGAATAGAACACACACTTCAAACTATGTCGCTAAGGTTTCAAAAATTCGGCACGTTTATTTAAAACATCATTTTCGGGCACCTCAAAATGGCCAAAAATTGGTTTTACAGACAGCCGTACCTGGAAAAATAACAACTAGATTCGAAAAACCCAAAACAAGCGCTAGACTTTGAACTATGTTTTACACAAATAAAATAATGCTGTAACAGCTTAAACTCCCATAGGAAAAAGGACAATAGTAAAGCACTGCATGCTATCAGAGTGGCTTACGCGGAGAGGCGATAATACATTACATACGTCGGTCAATAGCACTCTTACTGCTCCTGTCTCAACACATACATGGTTTTCATTTAGTTTATTGCTGCCTCGGCCAAAACACCAAGGGGTCTGAAATAATTATTTAAACAAAAACATTTTTAATACATCGCTTTTTCAGAACGGACTAAAAAGGATGATGTAATTTCTGCTGTCATTGAGAAAACTAGCACAACAGTTCATATCATTTGTGGTGCAGTCAACATTTTTTTTATTTTTTAAAGCTTTTGGATCTTACAAATATTTTCATTGGAGAAATTATGTTATAAACTTTAATTTTAGTACGTTAGGAATATTAAAAAATGTTTATTTCCTTTTTTTCTGCTTTTTTAGTCTGGTATGTGTCACATTTTATTTTTTAAATAATTATTCTTTCACTATTTCTTTCGTTTTATTGCATTGGCATCTATTTCTGAGCTATATTAAAGTTTCAAGTGTCCAGCTCTTTGTTACCGAACGGAAACAAACTAGAAAGCGAGTTAATGAAAACATGTTAAAGAATATAACAAGTAAAACATTAATTAAAAATTAAATATAAAAAACTCGACTGTAAGTCGGTTAGTAGTAGGCTATCCTGCAGATTCCAGAAGATGCTGCAGCATCAGGTCAAGGTGGCCATGTTGTTGTAATATCATTGATTAAGAAAGATGACAAAATAAAAGATAAGATGCGTTGAAAAGGCTACAAAATGTCGTCGTAGCCCTATTCCTCGCTGTTGTACGTACAGTGATATTCATAATAAATGAGCGGTTGAAAAAGTTAACAAGTCTTTTTCGGGTATGATCGGCTGTTATACAAATGTAACGCCTGTGTACTTAGGCAAACACGCAGCGCACGTAAGAGTCACGTATCACGGTGAATTTAGGAGCCCGAGAGATACTGATGATCTTCAAACGGCGAAACAGAAACTAAATCAAAATCTGTTCATCCTTTTAGGAGCTTCGATGCCACAGACAGTTATACACGTTAAACTTATATGTTTTTGCGTCGCTGGTTAAAAAATGACAACACAAATTAACTCCAGGCCGGAATAAAGTCGTATTAAGAAAAAGGCGAC
This sequence comes from Medauroidea extradentata, assembly GCA_003012365.1. NCBI lineage: Eukaryota > Metazoa > Arthropoda > Insecta > Phasmatodea > Phasmatidae > Medauroidea > Medauroidea extradentata. Next base: position 9,188 of record PNEQ01027891.1, on the reverse strand, counting down.
AAAAATGTTTGTGTAGAAGGCTACAAAATGTCCTCGCTGTCCACGCTGTTGTACGTGTATTTTCCCGCTTCTTGTACTGAATTAGGTACCGGATCCGGGTCGCATCTATGCTTCCTTTCGCCCGGGGCAAGAATTGTGATTTGCTCCCCCTCCCTACTTCCCCCATCAGTCCAATCAGCCCAACAGTAATAAACGTATCTTGCATACGTCGTTTTGTGCTCGCATAAATAACACTATAAACTTTTGTAGAAACACATACAACCTCTACTTCTCGCTACCATTAGCAGTGTTTAATGTGAGCATTCTAATTATACTGTATTTATAACTTTATATGGTGTTCAAGGTCAATAAAAATACAAAACTAGATGTTGTATATTTTTTACACTCATTTACATTTCATTCCCGAGTAAAAATTTGCTGCAACACCATCTACCCTGTGCCCAGGGCAGTCTGCCCCCCCCCCCCATCCTAGATCGTCCTATGGACGGAATTCGGTGCTGAGTTATGGATAGTGTGTAGCAGCCGTAAGCAACACAGTCACTTAGTTTTAACTTAATTTGCGAAACTATTTACTTAACGCTTTGGTGTTAACTGGCATGAAGGATCAGCGATTTCAATCCAACAGCAAACGTGAAAAAACTTTGTCAATGGTTACTTCTCAGCTGAGACTTTAACACTGGGAATTTAATCTACAGATATTAATTTACTTTCACTAGAAACTAGGTGGTACCAACGACTTCGTTCGCCGGGTTTTCACTGTTATGTGACAATATTTATGAAACAAAAAAAAAGTCAAAACTGCTAAATTATACAAAATGATGTGTTAAGGGTCTTTAATTACCGTTTTAGAAACCGTTTGTAAAAGATTCCTTCACTTAAGTTTTTCGGTACCCGGTTTTGCCCCTCTGCATCCGACCCATCATACCCCCCCCCCCCCAAATCATATTTCCCATGCACCCACATTTTTGTTGGACAGAAACATTCGCGGCCGCACGGACAGCAACTCAACGTTTTATCGCAAGATGAATGGTTTAGGAAAGCATTGAAGACGAACAAAATAAATGTTATATATATATATATATATATAAGAGAGAAAGAGAGAGAGAGAGATTATATGATTATTTCTGACACTATTATAGTAATTCTGAGTGTTGTGTAGGTAGCTTGCAAATAATGAGTTATCCACACAGACGCCTGCTGCTACACAAAGGTATGTGATGTATGCTGGACTACGATGTGTGGGCGCAGTGCAGTATGCAGACTATGTTCGTGGAAGTGCGGAGATAACTTGGCTGTCCAGACAGTCTCTCAGGGCCAAGTAGATGCTGTGTCGACAGTAGATAATAGCATCCCCCCTTCTCTACCTACTCGTGTTCTTCCATGCCTGACGTGTCAACCCTGCCACAACACATACAACCACATACCAACGTCTCAGCAACTCGAATTAAAACTGCTAACCCAGTGTTGCCAAAATATGTGGAATTTCAAGTGGCTTGTGGAATTTTGCGTGGGGGCTGTATTGACTGTGTGGCATGGTCTATTTAAAAATATATATATAATTATATATATACACACATATGCAGTTTTTTATTTGTGTACATTTTACAAATTATAGTTGAAAATTAAAATGAAGGCTAAATATACTTTTTTGCTCCTTGACGATTCACCTTCCGCAAATATTGTCAAGTTGTTAGCGTGACGTTCGTGTTAAACCAGGACGTATTCATTGTTCGTTCAGTTTTTTATTGTGTGTGGGATTTATTTGTGGTGTCTGTCGAGTTTGAAATGTTGGTCTGGCAACACTATATCAAAGTCTCCTAATAATTGGTACCGTCAAATGTCGATACTTTGACTGCTGAGGTAACATTAATCTACAACAGATATTTGTTTTGGGACCGTTTAATGAATAAATGAGTAAGTATAGTTAAGTATTTAAATCCCTAAGTTGTATCCATTCAGATAAAGTTTGTCATTTCTTCACCAAATGGCACCAAATTAAATATTTTGAGTCGGTCAGTATTACCCATGCAGACAAAGTATCCACATTTGACGGTACTATTGAATACTAAATTATTTATTGTACGTAACTTACGTAAATACATAAACAAATTATTACTGCTTAGCTTTCCTGCCATTAAACCGTTACCGGAATTGCATTTCCGGTTTAGAATGCTTTCGTTTTAATGGAAGTGAATTGTTTTTTGCTAATGATATTAGAAAGCTGAAATGAGTACTTTTCAGGAAAGCCATTAAATTAAGTAATTTTTATCATTGCCAAGCCTAACTAGTATTAAAATATAACACCATTCCTCAGTTTATAAAGCCCCTAAACTACTCCAGCGGTACTAGTAGTGTAAATTTTCTCTTGCGAAACTCGTCTATAAGATATTGGAGCCTAACCTGTAGTAGAATTAACCTAACTCGTGCACGTTACAACATATTTCTTACTGCGCCAACACTGCACGTGTTTCGCCACTTTCAGCTTTCAGAAAGAGTCTTCACAATTTCGGGCGTTCGTACAGTGTTGCCAATTCCATTAAATAAAGTCACCAATATTTAAATAAAGTCATATAATTCCCACGAAACATTGAAAAAACGCCGACAAAAATCGGACAACATTTCCTACAGAGAGCAATGAATTAACGCGTCAATAATTGTTGAATTTAAAACGATAAAGTAATTTTATCGTAAGAGTACTGCATTATGTATTTTTTTATCTGTTTTAGTGATGAATTTACGACAGTTTTTGAACTTACTCATGCAAAAATCACGTTTCTTAAATCGCGTTGTACTGCGCTAAATGTTTTTAAATTTTTAAATTTCGTCAAATTTAACAGAGTGACCTGTTGAGTTGCCAGCGTTGTTTTCGTGCTCGAAACAATAATATTTTACACCTCGTTACTTGGTTACATGCATACGTTTGCTACTCTGATAACATTTTCTGGAAGATACGAACAAATTATTTATTATTTAATCTTCCTGCAAATATTGAAGGTAGGAAAAAATGAGTTTTTTTTGTTCGATACACACTATTGCTAGTGTAGCGAATAATACGCAGTCGCAAAAGACCCACAGCTACACGAAAGCAGTAAGCACGAGGTAATAATAGTAATAATAATAAAGAAACAAGCCAGACATGGATGTAGTCAACAAACATATAAATAATTTGAAAATAGAAATATAGTCGGTAAATAAAAAATACAAAGGCAGAACAAAACAGTATGTGTGAAAATGGCAACAATGATGGACATAGACTAGGAAAACAGCGAATGTAACACAAGTAGACTCCCTTCGTCAACAACAAGGAACTGGTGTCTTCAGGGGCACGAACAATCTGAGAAACTACATAAAACTGACTGTGACATCTAATTTCTAACCTACCCTAGTCTAATGTGTTGCACTTTTTAAAAAATCGTTTGTAAATTTCCCAGACATTCATGGTGGCACTAGTATTGTAACAAGTGTAACAGTTTGCATATTTACAAGGCGTAAGTATGGTAACTGTCCCATACTGTGTTTAGGTTAATTACTACCTGAACATTTTAACAAATTTTTTTACGATGTGGGGATGGTCCGGGGGAGGAGCGGTCCTAAGGCCGGGTCTCAAAGAGAGTGCACACTCTCACTCTTGTCCACTCTGGTTCACACGTCAATCAAATTGCGACAGTCACCCTCAGGTGCACCCTCGGAGCACTACAACCTAGCGTGAAAAAATAAAATCTGAAAAAATAAATGACTGCAGAAAACACACAGTAAATGTTTTCCCGTTCCAGTTAGGTTATGGTTTGAATACGAACGAAAACAAAGATGTCTTCCCGCAGAGTGGGCGAGAGGGTGCAGCGAGGGAGCATCGTCGCTCTCTCTGGATCACTCTCAGAGAGTACACTCTGTGACGTCAAGAGGGTGTCTGGGCTATTTGAGACACGGCCTGAGTGCGTCTCAGTGCTGAGTCCCATACATACGCCTACAAGGGAGAAGTTTAATGCAAGGGAGCATTCATCGCGGCAGAGAGGGATTGGGGCCATGGCTACTTCCCTAAGTGTACCTATAAGTTCACATATAAACTGAGAAGAGAGAGGGAAAACCGGCATAGACACTGTGGCATCTGGGGAAAATTGAGGATCTTATATAGAAGTGGTGCCTTGTTTGGTTCTTGTCTATTTGACTTCCTTGTTTGGTTTTTTACTTCAGTTATATACCGACTATAGTTCTATGTCAGAATTATATGTATGCTCTTTGATTGCAACAATGTGTGGCCTCCTTTATTTGTTTCTCATTTCCTCGTGGTTCGATTCACGGCAGGGTCGGTCCCCGGTTTTTCGCATTTTAAAATGTGCCGGACGATGTCGCTCGCTGGCCGGCGGGTTTTCTCGAGTATCTCTCCCCCCCCCCCTCGTTGTGATTACCTGCATGAAGTAACGTGTCGTGCCCTGTCAATAAAGTTGGGGGTTGCAACTGCATTCACGAGGTGTTTGTGAGAAATTGTAAAGTTCACGCACTTAACAGTTTATTATATTTGGTAACTTCATGAGCAGATATTGACCCAGAAAGATGCATTTGTTAACCGGTATTTCTTCATGAATACGTAATATGTTACTCGAGGATAGTTTTTGCTCAGAAAGTTTGCATTATTGTCTTCGATTGCCGTTTCTTTATTTCTGCAAATAGTCTTCGAGAAGCACACAGTTTTAAAGTGACGCCTTTACCATTTAATCATATTACGACATGCGCTGCGTTTTATTATTTTATACTTATATACTTTCTGCGGATGCTAGTTTGACTATTGATTGATGGGTGAAAGTTATGGACACTCTGGATAGTGCAATGCAAAAGTTGCAATTTCTTTTGCCCTGGTAGCACGTCGTTGCTGTCCTCTCGGGGCGGACCGCTACTGTCGTAGAATTGTAAAGTTGCAAGTCTTTTTACCCGAGTAGCACGTTGTTGCTGTCCTCTCGGGGCGGACCGATTCGCGTGCACGGATACCCCGACGACTAATTAGAATACCAAATGCCTCGTCTTAATATCTCTCTACAATTACCAATCATAGGTGCCTCGGCCGACTTACTTTGTGACTTGGCGAAATCTTATGGCGTCCCGACGCCCAAAAACAACGATGATAATTGTGCCTCGGCCCACAATACTCCGCGACTCGACGAAATCTTGATCTCACCCCGTGGCTAGACGTCGTCTGTAATACTCTAAGGCGTCGAGACGCCTAACCTCGACGCTTGACGGTGGCAATCCGCCCTGTGCGTCGTCTTTCGTGGCTCGCTGACGTCTCCCGGCTCGACGACGTCTTGCTTCTTCCCCGATTCGCGCCAAAAAAAAAAACAGTACTTGGCCTGCAAGCTCCGGTTCGTTTTGGGTCAGTCAGAAGTCAGCTTTCAACCAATGGCCCCACTTCTCGAGGACAACAATTCCGACCAGAACCGTATTTATTAAATAATGTTTAATTTCTCTTTGCTGTTTACATCCGATTACATAAAATAGTTCGTTTACTTGTTAACATTTATGATTTCTTAATTACTAAATATCTACAATACAGTGACAACTAACAACACTATTGGCTGGAGCCCCTCCCCTCTTGTTTAGCTAAGGAGGTGGTTCGAGCGGGGGTGGGGTGAGGCTCAAGGCATTCTCTGTACCTGTTCCTTTTCCTCGTTTTCACAAAGACACAATATGTACAATTTCTTATTTTTCTGTATAAAACTTGGTGCACTAATGTTACCTTAATGAGAACCATTTCAATGTGATCCTGATATAAAGGCGAGGAGAACGAGTGGTCGCAAGGCATAGTTATTAATATATGGATTTATGATGGTTGACACTGAGGACTATTAAATATAATAAATCGTAGTGGTGACCATGTTCTCTGAAGCTGTACTGTTTCCCTACACATGATCAATTTTTGATAGGGAAAGTAAAAAAATTCATAAGTTTGATGACTTAGATGTTATAATTCACTCTGCTGTATATACTCAAAGCTCAAGCATTCGTCCATTAGCTGCTGCCCGCTGCAACAGCAGACACTGAACTAATAGACGGAGCTTGGTTGAGTCTACGTATACCTGACGAGGTGGTGCGACCATGGCACGTTGTACTCGCATTATGGAAGACCCGGGTTGTATCCCCGGCTCCGGCCATAGTGTTCGCTTTACAGACGTTACTTGTCACTAGTTTTTTCAACGTGTAAACATTTGTTGTGTCTCGTAGTTCTCCCATAGCGCCATGGCAGAGAAACGGGTGCATAGGAATAACAAAACCAGCTGATTCACTCGAATTACATTATTTACACTGAAATTAAATATTATGGCACAGTTGCTTAAATATTCAAAAACAAACAATGACATTTCTTTATACGTTACAAAAAATTTGAAAATTATGTCAGTTTATTTTATTTATGGCAAGTTTTAAGACAAAAGGACTTTGTTGTGTATTTTTAAATAGTTTAGCATATGGTCCATGATACGTAATTTCAGTGTAAATTATTTCATTGGAGTAAGTCACGTGGATTTTGTTGTTCCTACGTTCCCGTGTTTTGAAAATTATTCCTTTGCCGTGCCGCTATGAGAAAACTATAGGATATTAAAACAATTAACAAGTAGAAAATGTATCCGCTTGTAACGTCTATAAACGAACACTATGTCGTGCAAATATAGAAGTATGCATTATTGCCCCGTGAACACATTTAACAAAGGCCATGGCCGATTCCTCTCCTAGATCCTGTGTAATACCCTCGCTGTCGACCTACTTACGTTACTTGAGTATATATTATGACATTGAATCCTAGCATGCAGGTCATTGCCCCAGCGAATGTGTCCTTCCTGTACGTGTGTGCTTAGTATAACCGGCTTTATGAAGACGGACATGTATGGTAGTTACACCAGGTGTAGTAGCGATGTGGTGGGACATGCGGGCCAAGTGTTGGCACGACTGCAGGAAGCAGCTGAAGATACCCGCACTTACATACAGTCATCCCTACTGCTGTCAGGTCAATGCCACACACGTGTTACAATCAACGAGACACTTGCCTGAACTAGGCTACAATTCACCCCTCCACAATACCATCGTCCACGTTTCTGAGTTGCCATGTTCATAAAATATTTATTTGTTAAAGTAAATAGCATACTCGAGGACAGGGCATCGTACTCTGAGTGCATATTTGTGACTGGACGCCCGCAGACATCTGCATATCCTGAAGGATGATGATAAAGTGAATCCTTACAATGGAGAAGTGACGGAATGAGAAAGGCGGGGGAAACCGGAGATCCCCGAGAAAACCCGCCGGCAAACGGCAATGTTCGTCACATTTCCCACGACTCAACTCGCCGGGGATGGAACCCGGATCGCCCCGGTAGGAGCCGAGTGATCTGACCACTCGCGACACCGCGGCCCCTAACTATTTGTTAGTGAAATGTGTTAGTTCATATGCATGATTTCATTTCGTTGGTCTTCGGGGGAGAAACATCGACAAACTCTGTTACGGAATTGTGTTCTTTGTCCCAGTTACGAAGGCCCTCTTCTACGCTGCTACATACACGTCAACACCCCCCCTCCCTATTTTTTCTCCTCCCACTGCTACTTGTCTGTAACTAACTAGAGGCTTTTTTTTTTGTTACTTAGGGTGTACCGCTCAGAAAGGCTACCGTAAACTGGGGCTACTTCGGCCCATGTTGGGGTAACTTTGTCCCTCTCAAAATATTAGTTTTAGAGTAATTTAGTTAATATACAGATAATCAAAGTCTGGTGCTTAAAAAATACATTTAATCCATTGAGATACAATTTGAAATGTTCTTCACTCAACGACGTAACCGTACACGAAATGTTCAAAACACCCAACGGGACAAAAGTTCTAGTCAATAAGAGGGTGGCAAGCAGGAGATGAGAGCTCGACTGACACGTGTGTCAACAACCTTAGCCTTATACAACACCGTGCAGTGTTTCTGTCCTATGCGACTATCAACTGTGACCCTATTATTTCATCTATGGAATGTGCAAAGTCAAGTTCAGCGCGTGCTTCTCTATTTCAGTTCTACGATTCAGGTTGGTATTGTTCACATGCCAGCCGTCTGAAGCAGCCGTTGTTGGCAGTTTTCAGCTGCACCGAGACCATGTTTCTAAACCTGCGCTAGGCAAAAACTTCATCGGGTAACTCTACGTCATTTTTTATTTAAGAATTACATCCCAAATTTTGTAACGTTATTTAAGAAACATACATGCGTACGTGCGTACATCCACACGTACCTACATGCATGCATACATTCATACATTCACACATGCATGCATTCATACGTGAATGCATTCGTACATGCACGCATATACTCATACATGCATACATTCATACATGCATACATTCATACGTGAATGCATTCATACATGCACACATACACTCATATATGCATGCATTCATAAATGCATACACTCATACATGCATACATTCATATATGCATGCATTAATACGTGAATGCATTCATACATGTATGCATACACTCATACATGCATACATTCATACACACATTCATACATGTATGCATACACTCATACATGCATACATTCATACACACATTCATACATGCATGCATACACTCATACATGCATACATTCATACACACATTCATACATGCATGCGTGTATCCATGCATTCATACATGCATACTGTGCAGAAACAAACGCATAATAAGCACACCACTCGAACCCGCATTGTTTACACATGTCACGTCATGTAGGCCTAACCGTAGGATCATGTTTGAACTGCGCCCGTACTATGCCGGTCAGAACAGTAGTAGTTAGATATGTAAGATATCTGTGCAGCGCAAGTACAGTGCTGTGTTGACATATTGTGCGTATAAAATGTCATCGTACAACGTTCAGCTACTAACATTTCTGTCTCCGGTTTAGTATGTTTCAGTTATTATGCGATTACCTGTATATAAATAAACGCATGCTCCTACAACATTCGCCCGATCGCGATAGAACTTTAGTAAGTTGTGCGGGCGACCGTCACTCAGCCTAAAATCGTTCAGCCTAAAACCCTCTCTTCGACCTTATTCAGCCTAAAATTATTCAGCCTAAAGTCATTCAGCCTAAAATTACTCAGCCTACAGTCATTCAGCCTAAAGTCATTCAGCCTAAAGTCACACAGCCTAAAACCATTCAGCCTAAAGTTACACAGCCTAAAATCTTTCAGC
>PNEQ01027890.1:0-38969 GCA_003012365.1 Medauroidea extradentata | reverse complement strand
ACAACTCCTCAGCGAGGAGCCCTGTATTCGCCACCAACAGGACGCGCTCGATTGCAGATGGTCGCTGCCGCATGGCTGCCGCGATCGCACCGCCCCCTACAGGCCACGGCACCTTCGTTGCGATGAAAATAGCGGCACCTCCCGGCGCGTAGCTCCGCAGGAGCACGATGTTCACGCCGCGACAGCCACGACACGAGTGGTTTGCTAGCAGCCCACAAGCGAGGTATATACCAGACACCACCGCCCCCTTCTCCCAGGGTTCGCCAGCATGCGCTAGCAAGGTCAGACGGGCTGCTCGCCTCGCAGCCCTGCCTAGTTCAGGCCGCCCGAGCAAAAACAAAGACGATACAAGGAAACTCCAGACAGGAAACGCGTACCCAAGCTAATCTTTAAAACTTTCTTGCATTCCTCAGACTTCGCGATCGTCTGACGGCTTTGGCGAGTAGGTAGTTCAAAAGATATCATTACAAATTATCTTCTATAACACCAGCTGTGGAAATGAAAATTATTTACTGAAATTCCCAAATAATCAGGGAGGGCTTCAGCGCAATAGCACAAACCGCCACTGAACACAATAAGTAGCCAGCATATATCTCAATAGTCATTGGTATACGACTGCGCGTTCACACGAGTGTACAGTTCTCGGCAACTTGTGTCCCGCCTGGCAACAAGCCTCGAGCCGCCACTGAGAAAAACTAAGAAAAACTCGAAACATAACAAAACTGTGAAACACGTCACATTACGTACAGAAATTTCGAAAAAAAATCTTACAAGTTTATTACAAAAATATATTTTAATTCCATCATCTTATTTACGACTAACATATTAAAATTTATTCTGATGTTTTTCACATAAATTCTGCCACATTTAAATTATTAATTCGGATTATTCCATTGAGCGTGCCATGATTAAACCTTATGGTTTTTTTTATGGAAACAGAAATGAGTGATGACATTTTTGACATTTGTTAACATTTTAGTGCAATTGATGGTTATTGATTTGGTATACACTCCTATAAAAACCAAATGGATATTATTGACATAAAAATTAACTTTTTCCTAATATTTTATTAAAATGCAAACGATATTTGCTTACACCCCATTCCAAACTTTTTTCTTAAAAATGTAAGTTTTAAAAATCAATATAGTACAAATATTTTCATACTTACATATCAAAGACCCACTATTCGACCCTCGACTTCTTAAAAACACGGCGGACAGCATCTGAAGCCTATAACCGTGGAGTTGAACATGGTCTTCCCTCTATCTGTGTCTTCCAGCTTTGCCCCTTTATCTGCACATGACCTTCAACTGGCATTGCTTCTCCTTTGCCCTCGCCTGTTATTAACAACACAGCCTTCACTCACATTCCACTGCCGCTCTTGTCAGAACTAGGACTGTTCGATTCTCGATATATCGATGATTATCGATATCAAAATTTAACAAGAAGGTACCAACATAACTGATAAGCCTACTTCCTCAAAGAGGACGCAAATTAACCCCGAAGTTAAAAATCGTTTACACTCTTCTAGGAATATTGAATAATAATATTAACTAAGACACATGGTAAACGAAATATACAAAAATTAGTCAGCTTACTAAGCAATATACCCGTACCCAATTTGATTAATACGGGGAAAAATTTTTTCTCAGATGTATTTCTATCATAAAAATTACAAATATATGGCCGCAGATTTCAAAACATTACCACATGATGAACGAAACACACTTTAGTTCAGTCAACTATTAACTGAAATTTGCGTGACGAAATTAATCAAAATCGGTGAATATGTCCCCAAATACGTCATATTACGCAAAAATATAATATGGTCGCCATTATAAAATTATGAATACATGACTAGCGAAATACAGAAATGCCAAGTCAGCTTTGTAGGCTATGCAGTATACGTGTTCCAAGTTTGATGAAAACCCTAAAGAGTATTTTTTAAAACTCATATGGCATATTTTGCAGAAAAAATTATTAAAGTGTCTACCGTTAGACTTTACGACATTGTGCAAAAAATTTTTTTTTGCAATTATGGTAGCCCTGAATAAAGAAAATTCACTAACAACAAATTCCTCAGAATAAATATCCGCTTGACATGTAATTAATATTTACTCACAGTTGACAAACATGGAAAATAAAATAAGTGTAAAAGTGTCCCAAAATCACCCCACGTGTCGAAAGTCGCCCCCGCTTTCGGTAATATTATGTTAAAATATAAATGTGGCCACAGTGTTAATAACAGGAACATAAGATGAACGAAATACACAATAGTACCATCAGCTTTGTATGTGGTAGGCCTACATGTGTACAAAGTTTGATGACATTCTTAAAAATACTTCTTAAGATGTGTTAATTTACGATAAAAATAAAAATCACTGTCATTATGTAATTATCATCAAAGGATAAACGAAATACAGAAAAGTAAAGTTAGTTTTGTAAATGTGTACCAAGCTTGATTAAATTACTAATAATATTCCCTAAGATACGTAATACTATGCTAAAATTGTAAAAATGGCCGCCATTTTGAAATACAAAAGTCAAGTCAGCTTTGTATGTAGTATTTGTGTACCAAGTTTGATGAAATTCTGAAAAATACTTCCTAAGGTATGTTATAACATTCTAAAAATGAAAAAATAGCAACCATTTTTAAATTATGAACACAGGATAAACTAAATGTGTACCAAGCTTGGTAAAATTTTGAAAAAATATTTTATAAGATATGTTATATTATGCTGAAAAAATAAAAATGGCCGTCATTAAAAAAATAGTAACACAGGATGAACGAAATACACAAAAGTCAAGTCAGCGTATCAAGTTTAATGACATTCTAGGATATTGTTCGTGATATCTAACATGACATAACATTTTAAAATTGCCACCATTTTGAAAATTTTTAAAAGAGGCCAAATGAAATATATAAAAGACAGGTAGCTAAGTACTATATGTGTACAAAGTCTGATGGAATATGGTCCACTGGTTCAAAATTTTTAGTGGGACAGGCACACACACACACACTCACACACGCACGTACACACGTAATGATACACCTATACACCTATACACATACACACACTCACACACGCACGTACACACCTAGTGATACACCTATTCACACACACAGACATTCACACAGACAGAAAGGTGACCTCATAAGCCTACTTTTTCCTTTCGAAATGTAATCTTATAATCTAAACTATGGATAAATGTTAAAGTATCGATATATCGGTGTTACGATATTATCGATATCGCCAATATACCAACAACGAATTCGGTATTTAAACATACCGATAACTAACGATACAGTAACAATGTCACTATATTAACAAATCTCCGATACATCGATTTTGACAATATACCGATAACAACTTCAGTATTTAAAAATACAGATAACTTTCAATATATCGATAACTACCAATATCGTAACCGAAAAATGTAACTGATATACAATTTCCTAAATATAGGTATATCGACATCTCGATATTATCGGCACCACCGGTATACTAATATTTTCGATGTATTGGAAACTCTTTCATATAAATTGACAGTGATATCGAAATTTGCAGTTTTATAGAAATTGACGATTTGATTGATATTATATTTGGACCTATGTTATGTAAATTGAAATTATTATCGAAATGAGCATAACCGAAACCATTATACCACTGAAATCATTATTGGACGGTATCGTTAATGTACGAGAACGATATCATTTATGTTCCCTAGATTTTCAATATTTTTAAAAGTCCTTACCTAATTCAGTTTCACTTATTTTGCTGATGGTATATGATATTAAAAATTAGAAAGATATAATGGAAATAATCAGTATGTGACAGGCCCATATGGTCGCCACCCCGATTTAGTATATTCAATAGTCATCAGTGTCAACCATCATAAATTAATGTGCAATAATAACTATATCTTGCAACCATTCATTCTCCTCGTCATTGTATCACGATCACATTGCAATAGTTCTCATCGAAATACCATTACTACACCAAGTTTTATGTTAAAAATAAGAAATTGTATATATTTTGTCCTTGTGAAGACGAGGGAGGGACGAGCAGGTGCATAGTGTGTCTTGGGGCCTCACCCCACCCCCGCTCGAACCCCCTCCCTAGCTGGTCACGAGGGGAGGAGTCCAGCCAATGGCTTTGCTAGTTGTTACAGTGTAATAGATATGTAGTAATTAAGAGATCAATAATGTGAACAAGTAAATGAACCATTTTATGTAAATGAATGTAAATAGTGACAAGAAATTAAGCAATGATTTAATAAATACGGTTCTGGCCGGAATTATTGTCCTCGAGAGGCGGGGCCATCGGGTGTAAGCTGACTCCTGATTGGCCCAAAGGGAACCGGAGCTTGCTGGCCAAGTGACGGGGGGGTTTTGGCGGAATCCGGAGAGAAGCGAGCCGGCGTCGGTCCGGGACGGACGTTGTCAAGCGAGGAAGTCGGCGGCGAATCGCGGCGACGGTAGGGCAGAGTGCCACCGTCAGGCGTCGAAGCTAGGCGTCGAGACGCTCAGTATTGTGGGCCGAGGCGCCATCATTGTCATTGTTTTGGGCGTCGGGACGCCATTAAGTGTTCACCGAGTCACAAAGTACGTCTGGTTAGTAATTGGAGAGAGACAGTGGTTGCGCGGCATATATTCCAATTAGTTGCCGGGGCTCCGTGCGCGCGACCGTATTGCTTAAGAGCCATACCGACAAATCGACATAAGTATCGGTCCGCCCCGAGACGACAGCAACGACGTGCTACCCGGACAAAAAGACTTGCAACTCTTTCATTATCTAGTAACATAGTATCCAGAACTTGCACACAGCAACAAGAGACGACTAAACACACGCAGAAACAGTTAATAAATATAGATATTAAAAAAAAAAACCGAACGTCGTAAGTGTGTCTACAATAACTGTCGCTGTCTATTTTTACCATCGGTAAATACAATTAGTCCCTCACTACTTTAGTTAATAGTCAGGTATACATTTAATTTCCTTCGATTTAGTGACACGTATTAATATGCATCAACTTACAGGTTTCTCTGAAATTGCAATGGCACTAATGACGCTATATTAATTAAACATGTCCCATCGGCGATAAACATGTACTGATGTACATGCTTTAGATTCAGGGTATTTGGATTGCTGTTTAAATTTTAAAGTATAGAAAGCCTAAGACAGATTAGATCCAAGGTGTATGCCATACACCAAGTGAATATTATTTCACACAGGTTTACGAACGAATATTTGAAGATGAAAGTTTCAAGAATAACATAACTAGTGAAATACAGTATCATCACCAAAATTCTTGAAACCAGTTTCTCATTAATGGGCTTTGTACATTTAGAAGTTAGCTGTGACCATACCAATTTTGAAAAGTTCTTACTCTTACTGTATCAATAATGTAAAGTAAACTTTTCCTCATTCTTCAACGGAAAAAATCTAAATATTCTAGTTTTTCGTATTTTGTCACACGAATCAGCATCACCTTTAGCTTGGCCGTCAGCAGAAACGCATTTACTGATGCACCAGAGTTGTTTTGTTCAAAAAATTCAATTTGCTGCGGTGGTGTTGGTAATTCGATGCCTGTACAATAAAATATATTCTCTGTCATGTTATAGCGCTCGTGTTGGAATCGCCAACTTTAATTGTCACCTTTAAAGTTGTTGGTGTTGATTACAGCACATTTCGTAGACTTTGGTAAATAAGTAAAAGTATATATAGTTAACGGAACATTGTTGTCCATGCGAGAGAACAACGTTTAACATTTGTTGCACTGAGGCAAGGCGCTAGAAGCGAGGTATATATTTCTCAAGGTGACAAGCAGCAGAGAAGTCGATGACATATTTGGAACAAAATCAACACTGCATATTTGAAGGTCGAAGCACCATGTCTAGGCAAGCCTTCTAATGTCTAAGTAGATTATCACTGTGAGCTCGCAGATGTAACACTTGACACACTTATTCAACACGTTACAAGGATTATATAAACAATCATTCTCGTGTCGACAGGAACCGGAGAGTTGGATATAGTTTTAATGGCACTAAATTGCAGCAGAAGATGGAACAGTTGGCTCAGGACCTGACTGACATTGACGACACAGACGAAGCTGCTGTTCCAGGATTGACCAATTGTACCGCCAGCTCAGTTAAACGATTCATTGTAGCCAATGGCGGTTTGGCTGCCTCGCCTTAACAAGTCGATGGTACCGTACCAACTGTGGCTATCTAGCTCAAAGACATCGATGGCATATCACCAATTGTAGCTGTCTCGTCATATGTAATGTTTATGTTTGCCATGTTATTTTTACCGTAAAACATTTATGCAAGTTGTAACGTTAGTAAATAGCGAATATATTTCGCAGGTATCTGTACCAATGAATGTTGTGCACATTGTGAAATAAATAACCTTTAGTTCTTTTTTTTTTTTTTGGGACAGGACATTCATTCCAATTCTTTCTTAGCTGACTTGTTCTGTTCCACATTACACATGTTTTATTTAAGAGTGATTCTGTTGGGATTATCTTTATTCAATAATATAGGAAGACTGAACTTTAAGTTTAAAGTCTTTCGTGAGACCTTTTAGCACTCAATTATTTCTATAATTAACGTATAACGATTTGATTGGCAACACGCTGAACGACAAAAGCCACGAATATATTATGCAATACATAAAAAACTCCATGTCACACTAATTACAAAACGTACGCGGATTAAAAAAAACATTCTGTGGAATAAATCCAGTACGAATATAAAACATACACGTAATTTTTCCCACATGTCACTCGCAAATCCCTTCATGCTCGATATTTCCCGTTTCCGACATAAATTGTGCAAAAGAAACTGTCAAACAAAGAGAAAGTTCCAAACATCACGTTGACGTATCTCACTTGCGTTATAAAAATGCAACTTTCAATAAATGAAGAACTTAATTATTCACGAACATTGCCATTCAACAGAAATTAACACAAGTTCCCACAGAACAACGCAATAAATCAACAACAGTAAATAACACGTGTTGTCACCACACTTCATAACACAATTCGACATATATGCTTGTAAGGATAATTTTATGACGATTTTCCTTTGAAGCTTATAAATGGGAAACTTCACTTGCAGCACCCTTGCAAGCACGAGAAGAATACGTAGTTGTTTGAGGTTACGAGAAACATAACGCACCCATTACTTTTGGCGGGAGAAATTCATCTCGCAATCACGAAAACTCAGCTAAATGATTCCAAACCCAAATATCGAATTATAATTTAATGTTGTTTCAAACATTCTTGTTAAAATAAAATTATTGGTACCTTAAACAGCAAAGTTAGCTGTTCGCAAATTATGCTCCCCGACTCGTCTGCTACGAATGTTTTCGTCACCCATCATGCCTTGCATCGTTGCTCGTTTGTTTCTGCTGATACTGCACTACTGGGAGCGCGCCATCTCTGTGTCCCTGGCGTTTATGCATTTCTCTTGATAAACTTGATGTACGCTACAGAAACACAGTATCAAACACGCCCTAACTTGCAACGTTACTGCGGCTAGCATGTGCGTCGCATACTATTGGGCCTCGTTGTGTTATTTATACATTTACGGGCGAAAAACACATACCCGCCAGGGACTCAGAACTGGTGCGCGGACTGTACCTTCAGCACGCCATTAAGCTCAGCAGGAAGTGACGTCAAATATAGCCTCCAACCCAGACGCTAAATCTTTGCTCGCCTGTTACTGGCCAGCTGTGTCAGTAAATAAAGAAACGCAAAACAAGTGGTTCCAGTGCTGTCAGTAAAAAAAATTAATACTGTCAATATAATACTACTCTTTCAATGAAATCGACTGAATTTCTTCTTTTCTTGTGTAAATAACAATACGAATTGGTTAGACACGGCAAACTGTAAACCAGCCTTGGATCAGAACATTGTATGTATATGAATATATCAAATATATAAACATGCAGTTTCTGTAGCC
The DNA here is from genome assembly GCA_003012365.1 of Medauroidea extradentata. Taxonomy (NCBI): domain Eukaryota; kingdom Metazoa; phylum Arthropoda; class Insecta; order Phasmatodea; family Phasmatidae; genus Medauroidea; species Medauroidea extradentata. Next base: position 31,000 of record PNEQ01027890.1, on the reverse strand, counting down.
ACTGCGCTAGCCGAAACCGCAGTAGGCGTGGAGGTTGGTAGTCGTGTCTGCGTAGTTGCTGACATTAGTGGAAGAACGAGATATCTGACTTGCAGCAACATCATTCGTTCTCCCGGATGTGTAATGTTTTCATCTCTGGAGATGAGCCAATTCCTGCTCCATAATAAATTGTGCACGTTTAACTTTAACCCCAACTTTCCTTTCAGGCGAAAATTGCTTTGTCGTCGTGGAAAATCTGAGAAACACGAGATCCACATCATGTTCGCTCTGACGTCCGCTACTTATATATCTACTTTATCAATTTTTGAAACTGTGAAAGTATTGCCAGATTATTTCTTCTTAAAAAACTGCTTATGTTTTCATATGGCCTTATTCATAGTCGTGAGATAGTTCCGAGATGATCCTGAGATCATATTGTGCCAGTTAGTCCAGGGTTGGTCCTGACTAAGTCCGGACCAAATGTTACCTTATTCATAAACACCAACTAATGCCGGACTAGAGATAGTCGCGGGATCAGCCTTGTACACTGTTGCCACACGTTTCGCGCATGCGCACATCACATTTTAACACACAGGCAAGCATTCGCTAGTAAAAATAATTTGAATTACAATTACGTTTACCACGAAATATTGTTTCAGTTATGTCATATAGCGAATATATTGTGTGATGTTAGTACATTTTGTATCAATAAGCCACTTTATTAAGATATGCTGAAAAATAAAAATTAAGTTAATTTTTTTTACAGATAGCACTGTTAATGTGGCTGTTGTAGAGCAGCTTTCTAACTTAGAGTCGTGAGATCGAGGTTTTCGTGAAACACTTTTTTTTTTAATTTCTTAAACCACTAAATTAATAGTCACAGGATACCAAAGTTATATTTATTTAATCGATATTACGTCCAAACTGACAGTAAAATCATAAACATAAATTTACACGTGGTAAAAAAATCGCCTTTTAAAACAATAATTTAAACTACTGTTGATGAAACATGAGAAAGAATGAGGAAAATAATCCGTGACACATATTGTAAAAGCATTGCAGAATTCGCAATAATTCCCATCTTATTAGACTTGATAAAATATTATTGCTGTACGTAAATGTCTTATACGGTACAATAAACACGCAATACGAGATTTTTTGCTCACAAAGTTTGAATTTGACCGTTTTAAATTAAGTAACTAATGCTTATTACTAAATAAATTATTAGTGTAGACGTATAACAAGTTTTTAGTGTAAAATATCCGTTATATTCCATAAGCTGCGTATATAAAACAGACGTCGACTTATATTGTAATGGTCCGCCATGTTAATTTTCGACTTAGCCCATCGTTAAACCTACCCTTGGTCCGGACTAAAAGTTAGACCGGACTAACGTACGATGATCCTCGGACTAGCGTTAGTCCGCGTCTATGAATAAGACAAAAATTAGTCCGACGATAATCCCGCACTAGTCCGGGTCAAAAACGACTATGAATAAGCCCCTTTGTGTTCTACCTGGTTAGAGATCAACAACACATATTCTCAGTCATGCACTGTGCGTGCGGAATCATCAACTGATTGGGTGACACTGAGGCTGTGTCACAAATAGCACAGAGAGCACTCTCTCGCACCCTCTTGACGTCACAGAGTGTACTCTCTGGCGTCCCAAATTCGAGGGAGAGTGGGCGAAAGGGAGAGTGAGCCAGAGTGAGCGACGATGCTCCCTCTCGCCCACTCTGCGGGAAGACATCTTTGTTTTCCTTCAAATTCAAACCATAACCTAAAAGTGGAACTGGAAAACGTGGAAAGAATTTACTGTGAGTTTTCTGCACTCATTTATTTTCCTAGCTTTCCTTTTATCACGCTAGGTTACAGTACTTTGAGGGTGCATCCGAGGGTGGCTGTCTCAATTTGATTGAAGAGTGAACCAGAGTGGGCGAGAGTGAGAGTGTGGAGTGAGAGTGAACACACTCTTATTTAAGACCCGGCCTGAGTTTATTTCCGTCTTCTTGAGTCTCAATACAGCGAGTAGTGAATGCGGTTGCTACATATTGAACTAGGATTCTAAAGAATAATATCTGATATAAACATGGACATGATCTGCAACCTGACCATTTGTTATAAACATGTCTGGTCATTATTCTCCGAGCACGAAGATAAGTCGTGCCGATGTTCTTTAATCCTTTCCACTTATTATTCACTTTATGAAATGTAAAATTAATAAGTAAGTTGTGTAAATATAAAGCATATTTTTGAGAATTAAAATTGTATTACTTTTAAGTAGCGAATGCATGATAATTACGTTTACACTCCGAGTTAAGAGAAAACATTTATTATTTAATGTTAAAAATATTTTTAAAACATTTTGAAACAGAGATACCTTTAAAACCACCGGAAGTTATTGTCATACAGAGGATTTTGTTGTGAACTGACCAACAAAGAATACACGAACGATTCCGAAAGTAACTGAGTCAGTGGGATTGAAGCAACAAACTGACTGAATTGCTTGCTAATTGCATGTGTTTTCCTTTGTTGTCCAGTCAACAACAAATCCTTTGGTTGTTTCCTTGTCTGTTGGCCGGCGTGTGCTCTCTTGTTTTCTCTGCCACATAATTTGCTACAATGACGTGTATCCCAGGTACTTGTTTTTTTATTAAGAACTTGCCCCTGACTGCAATAATTGTTTCAAAATAAGTGCGTAATATATGTACTGAAGTAACTATATTTGACTGGAACAGAAAGGAACAGAGACAAGTAGCTGTGGCTCAAGAATACTTATAATTGGAGCCAAATTCTCAGGGCACTAATCTTGCGGATGTTCCTGTTTATAGTTATAAGAAGAAAGTTGCAAGCTAGTACAGTGTTCTTACATTCACTTACATATGAACAGGTCATGAAACATTCAATACAAGTATACAATTATACTACATTACTCTCATGACCAGTGTCAATTCCAGAATGAGTAGGTATATTGTGCCCTTTTATCAGTTTTATGCTATTTTATTTATATTTTCTGGCACATGTTTTGTTCTGGTTTTAATATGAAAGTGATTTATTAAATTAATTGTACCTTAATTTATTATTGAAGGATACTATAAATATTTATTTCTGTGCAGTTTTCCTTTGCTTGCTGTCTTATATTTTATTTCACGTCTCTCAGTCCAGACAAGCGACCTCAGGCAGGCAGCTTCACAGCCAGTGCCGCTATCACCTTGTAGGCTAGTACAACCGTCAGGAAATATCGTACGTGCTTGCAGCCATGTTTCTCACAGTGCCAGTGTCCTTGTATCCGCACATCATGAAAGCGCGCAAGGCTTGCAGCCTGCAGAGTGCAGACTTAAAAAATGTCTGCCTATGTACTGTATTTTTTTTATCGTTACACGCTGCTTTCAGCTTCTTTCTGCGCCCTCGTTGGCCATTTTGAACCTTCCCGCGTGATCTGGCGGCCGCGTACTGAACTACCTAGCGTCACCGCGCTTTGTCGCGTCCGTTATTTTAAAAGTGTCTAGCCGCTGACACCGTGCACACATTCGGGTATCATCGGAAATACACGGCCGTCCGCCTCGATTCAGAGCTTCCTCTCCTCAACAAGCGTTCGCTTGCTCTCTCACTTCCTATCGCTTCCTCCCTTCCCCCACCCCCTTCAACTCAACAACACGTCTGGACACCAATGAACTAGATTTTCGCAACAATACCTGTAAGTAAACCACGTGCATGTGCACTGGCGGATACAGCATTTTCTGGAGAGAGTGGCAAGGATATGGTAAATTTCGGCACTCCCTCCTTGAATTTTGAAAGTGTAGTGACGAGTCATACATATACACAAAAAAAAATCAGGGGCGTCATTTAAGAGGGCAGGAGGGGGGTGGGGCAAATGTTTTTAGAATTTGAAGTGCATATTTTTTTTTTTTATTTTGTTAATTAAATTATGCTGACTTAATCACATTAAACTGAACGTTTTATTAATAAAGTTTCTAATTTATACATGCTTAAATAATAAAAAAATGCAACAAGGTCTTGACTTACCTGAAACATGCTAGAGGATGCTGAACCAGTATTACAAAAAGCCATTAAATACAGACCCAAACATGTGAAATCACTGTGTTATCGAGCAGCCTTTTGTATACAAATATTATTTGAAGCTAGTACTAGGTCAGTGAATCTGTGAATTTTTCCTGTCTCTAATCACTATCCGATTTTCAAATTGCAAGGAACACTTTCTTTCGTTTTTTAAATTATTTATTTGTTGTCCCTTGCCGAATTACCACAAGCTACATTACAAATAATCTTAGTTTACAGCAAAAACATACCAGCGCGCAATGAAAAAAATTACACTTACGCTGATGTTATTTACATTTACCAAAACGTTTCTTTGGAATCCAAACAACAAAACCAGGATTCAATTACAAAATAAATGGCACACGTTTTACAATAAAAAAACTAATAAACGGGCCAGGGACGTATGAACGTTTCGAAATTGGGAGGGCAGATCTTGGAACACTGGACCATATTTTACGTTTTATTTAATTTTTAGATGACTTTTTTGCACATACTCAAGTAGAATGAAATAGCCGATCCTGGGACAGGGGCTGGGCACTGACCTTTGACCCCATGACCTTGACCGTTGACCTTGACCTTTGACCCATGTAACCCACCACCCCGACCACCATCTTGTTTCCGGATGCCATAATGTTTCTGGCCGCCATCTTGTATCCGAACGCCATCTTGTATCCGACCGCCATCTTGTTTCTGGCCGACATCTTAAATGACGTCAATTTCGAAAAATTAAAAAAAACATTTTTAATTCCAAAAAATTGTTTCAAAATTCCACCATCTTGTTTTCCATTGCCATCTTAGAGGTTTCTTCCGAGTCTTCCGAAAAAAAATTGATTTCGCATTCCCTCCTAACACCGCACAAATGTTAAAAATAAATTAAATAAAAATAAAATATTTTAAAATAATTTTATATAACAAATATTTTGTTCAAAAAATACATCGCGTATACTCGGCCAAGCTCGTTAACCTTCGGCAATCTTCGACCATGCTGGGAAACCTTCGGCTCGACCTTGAAGTTATTGCTAATACCGCCATATTGGAATAATCTCTTATTTAATTCAAGTGTTGTACTTTAAATAAGGTTCACATGCTTGAAGCATATGTGTAAACATAACCCCTAATATTTTTATAACTAGAATGTAAAATCAATCTATATTATTTTTTACTTAAAAATACCCGATCGATTACTGATCAATTCAAATAATTAATAATGTTCGATTCGACCGATCAATTATCCTACATTATCGAATCTATACCCGATCGATTTCCGATAAATTCAGTAATTAATTATGACACTTACTTGCACATCTCCCAGACATGACGGACAGCTTCCGACCTCTTCAGCATCCAGCAGGGAACTGACTATAGATTTGTATAACCATGTAGTTATCTACAGTACCTTTCCCTCTCCCCTCCTTCCTCCCACATTCATTGGCACACCTGTCACATCTCTTCCTGCATCACATGACCTTGATTTGTCTTTGCAATTCCCCCCCTTCCCCCTTCTCCATCGCCATAGCTGCTGTACCTGTTTGAACCTGTCCCAGCTCACTTCTCCCCCCTCCTTTCCCCTCTTCAAAATCATTACTGCTGCACCTGTCAGAACCTGTCCCAGCATCTTTTCATGCATCACATGACCTTGAACCGTCATTGCACTTCCCCCTCCTTTCCCATCTTCACCACCATTACTCCTGTAACTGTCAGAACCTGTCACACCTTCTCTTCCTACATCACATGACCTTGAACTGTCATTGCACCTCAACCTCATTTCCCCTCTCCATTATTGTCAGTCAAGCCACAACCTGTCCCAGCTTCTCTTTCTGCTTATACTGGAGTATAAATAGCTAATTGAGCCCTGTGTTTATCATGTTGCTGCCCATCAACGTCACCTACTGCAGTTCTCCTCATGTTTTAGTTAGATTTTAATCATTAAGTCTGCTCAGATGTTTTCATGATGTTCCACTGATAGCTCAAATTACTTTTTAAACCTCTTTATGCCTTTTTAGTAACCTTCCAATTATTTGGTTTTACAGATTTACATGTACTAGACTTCTAAAAATGTGTACATATTTTTCCCCTGTACCTATTCTGTAAGTCTATTTCACACGTTTTTGTTTAATTTCATAACATTTATACAGTTACTCGGTATGGTAATAATAAGCCTTGAACAGTTTCACAATGTTTTTTTGGTGGAGTCTCGTGACTTCTGCAGTAGTAGTATAGAAACGCGACTACGATTTTATGTGTAGCTATAATACTATAGTAAGTAGTTTCTTGTTAAGTTTGAGAAAACACTAGTGTTAATCCGACAGGGAAATGCATGTGGTGTCGCTCATTGAGACATTGCGATGTGCTATGTGTTGTGCTTCCGGTGATGTGTTCGGAATGTATGTACATAGTTCCATGTGGAGGTAAGACAGTATTTGTGTCTATGCGTCAAGCAGTGGACATGAGTTTAAGTATGTTTAGTCAACTTATATATGAATAAATGATTATAAGTAGATAGGTTATACAGTAGATGTGTAATTTTTTTTATGCTTTGTCCATCTCGATGTGATCAGGGATGGAACAAATCACTCAAACAAACAAGCAAACAGGAAAACAAGAAAGTAATTACACAAATTTAGAAGTTATGTAAAGCAATGTTCTTGAGTGATTTCGGAATAAATTTGGTAAACAAATAATCGGTGTGAATGTACTGGTATTTGAACCCACGATCTCCATATTACAAGTCCGTGCGTGCAACTCTCGCGTCACCTTATTTTAACACATAAAATACAATTATTTTGATAGCAGTAGAGTCTGCAAGAATGAGACTACAATTTCATACTGGTAAAAGTCTTGTATGTGCACGCTTTGAATTCAGCAAAAAATTATAGTTCCGATAAAAAACAATCATGCCCTGACAGAGATTCGAACCCTGGACCATTAAATTAAATTAAAAACATGCTACCACTGAGCTATCATGGTAGTAGTGACATAATTTTTCTTAAGACTTAAAATGTAATAGGAGGGTAGGAAGTGTCTGGCACTTGGCTGCAGCTGGGTAGGGCGTGGTAGTACATATAATAGGCTTTGCTATTGTTCTCGTCAGAACAGTGTTTTTCTTTGCATACATCGGACACATACATAGACTGTGCCTTGGATAAACGGACGGCTGTGTACTTCCCAGACTCAGTCCAGCAGCGAGGCCGGATGTTACCAGACACCGCACAGGTGTGTAAGCAGAGTCCAGAGTTCAGAGTCGAGTCAGGTTGCTCCACGCGACAGTGACATGCGAGAGTGCTTGCCCAGCGCTTCCTACACTGACGTCTCGGACAGCGCAGCAGTATTAACGTGGCCAGATGTTACCGACACCATGCAGGTGTCAGAAAGTCACGAAGGCAGTGTCATGTGGCATTGCACCCTGTAGCTTCTCTCTTGACTTTGACAAGGTCAGAAAACTACATTGTGCTCTTGTGTGCGTGCTTATAGCTACCTAATTATATTCTCGTGTACTCAGTGAAATCTAGTACGAGAACTACTTCGATTTTAATTATACAGAATGAATTCGATACTTCGGCCTATTCATGCAACTCGCCTAAATACATTAAGGTTATATGCAAATTCAAAGACGAATGTAACTGTGTGCCTATGACTGAGTTTGTAGAACTGCGTGCGAAAATGTATGCCTACAGGTGTTTCTGCGAGAATGAATAGAAAAAGGTTAAAGGAATTCAGAAATTTGTGATCAAAAAGAAAATTACCATACAGGACCATATCAGAGCTTTGAACAGAGAGAGAATGTTATGCGAGTAACTGTACATAGTATAAGATCATGGATAAAGCAGCTTTATTCCAAGTGTAGCAAAAAACTGACGCTTATTTGTCTAGACGACAAACTAGGCGTGTGCTAAGATGTATTAAACTCTCTACCATATGGATGCAATGACTAAAAGTTACGTTATGTTCATTAGACTATTTATATTAAATTTGTCACTGTCGCATACTACTTCCCTAACAAATGTACTGAATGTTAATAATGTGTTGAAATTTTTTTCTCTCCCGACTGTGACATAAAACCTGGCTACAGCGAAAATTTTGTTCAAAAAGCTGAAACGACATAATTATCTGGCAAAGTCTAGTGACTAATGCAACACCTACATTGCTAGTGGACTGCAAAAAAGACACGTGTGGTACACTACTAGCAGCTACTATAAGACTACTGCAGAAGTCACGAGACTCCACTAAGATTACATTGTGAAACTGTTCAAGGCTTATTATTACCATACCGAGTAACTGTATAAATGTTAGGAAATTAAACAAAAATGTGTGAAATAGACTTACAGAATAGGTACAGGGGAAAAATATGTACACATTTTTAGAAGTCTAGTACATGTAAATCTGTAAAACCAAATAATTGAAAGGTTACTAAAAAGGTACAAACAGATTTAAAAAGTAATTTGAGCCATCAGTGGAAAATCATGAATACATCTGAGCAGACTTACTGATAAAAATCTAACTAGAACATGAGGAGAACTGCAGTAGGTGACGATAATGGGCAGCAACATGATAAACACAGGGCTCAAGTAGCTATTTATACTCCAATATATGCAGGAAGAGAAGCTGTGACAGGTTCTGACACGTACAGCAGTTCTGTTGAAGGAAAGGGGAAAGGAGGGGGAAGTTCAATGTCAGTTCAAGGTCGTGTGATGTAGGAAGAGAAGCTGTGACAGGTTCTGACAGGTGTAGCATTAATGGCGGAGGACAGGAGAAAGGAGTGGGAAGTTCAATGACGGTTCAAGGTCATGTGATGCATGAAAATATGATGGGACAGGTTCTGACAGGTGCAGCAGTAATGATTGTGAAGAGGGGAAAGGAGGGGGAAGAAGTGAGCTGGGACAGGTTCAAACAGGTACAGTAGCTCTGGTGATGGAGAAGGGAGAAGGAGGGGAACTGCAATGACAGTTCAAGGTCATGTGATGCAGGAAGAGATGTGACAGGTGTGCCAATGAATGTTAGTGGAAGGATGGGAGAGGGAAAGGTACTGTAGATAACTGCATGGTTATACAAATCTATAGTCAGTTCCCTGCTGGATGCTGAAGAGGTCGGAAGCTGTCCATCATGTCTGGGAGATGTGCAAGTAAGTGTCATAATTAATTACTGAATTTATCGGAAATCGATCGGGTATAGATTCGAGAATGTAGGATAATTGATCGGTTGAATCGAACATTATTAATTGTTTGAATTGATCAATAATCGATCGGTATTGTTAAATAATGAATAATATAGATTGATTTTACATTTTAGTTATTAAACATATTAGAGGTTATGTATATACTTCATAGCATGTGAACCTTATTTAAAGTACAACACTTGAATTAAATAAGCGATTACTCCAATATGGCAGCATTAGCAATAACTTCAAGGTCGAGCCGAAGGTTGCCGAGCATGGTTGAATATTGCTGAAGGTTAACGAGCTTGGCCGAGTATACGCGATGTATTTTTTTGAACAAAATAATTGTTATATAAAATTATTTTAAAATATTTTATTTTTATTTAATTTATTTTTTACATTTGTGCGGTGTTAGGAGGGAATGCGAAATCAAAATTTTTTCGGAAGACTCGGAAGAAACCTCTAAGATGGCAATGGAAAACAAGATGGCGGAATTTTTAAACAATTTTTTGGAATTAAAAATTTTTTTTTAATTTTTTGAAATTGATGTCATTCAAGATGTCGTCCGGAAACAAGATGTCGTCCGGAAACAAGATGGCGGTCGGCGTGGTGGGTTACAGGGGTCAAAGGTCAAAGGTCAAGGTCCAGGGGTCAAAGGGCAAGGTCAGCCTCACACCCTCAGCCCCCAGCCCCTGTCCCCGGATCGGCTATTTCCTTCTACTTACTCATTCTTCCGCTGAATTAGTAACTTACTTGGTAGCCTTGATAAACCAACGAACATACGACACATTACTAAACCTCATAAATGCCATACCAACATTACATGAAATAAGATGCTGACGACAAGAATGCTTTGAAACGTCATAACAATTTTCACATATATCCATAAATTTTTTCTTTTGATGCAATGGCGTGTCATACATAAAATAATTGTAATGTTCTCTTGCTCATTTTGTATAATTTACTTTGACACTACATACATAGTCTCTTCTATATGAAATGAACAGTCCACTTATATACTCGTCAACACATAGTCCAAACCTCTGGACCTCGATAAGTAATATTTTGAAAGGGACTTTCCCTTACACTGTAGACACTAAATCAGAAGGTTTTTTCTTTTCAAAATATGTAAATTAATGTGGTTTGTGAAATGTGGTGAAATATGTTTTTCTATGAATCCTCAATAGCGCTTAAACCAGTTGACAAGTCAAGGTGCTTTTTATTTCAGCATAAAGCTTACAAAAATGCATATTACGTGATTTTTTTATTTTGAAATTAAGGTGGTGAAAAGTTGTAAAATGCAATTTCAATAAATTTCCGATAACTTTAAACCCGGTGCGATATTGAATTGATTGTTGTTGCAAAATCAAGTCTACGCATATCGCTAAAAAGCAGTTTAATGATTTTTTAAAATACAACCTCTAAGTACAGAACATTGAAAAAAACCACACGTGGTTTCGATTGTTTTAACAATCTTTATATGTGTACAAGATACGGTTTGTTTTGTAGGTCTACATTGTGACTATTTTTACAACAATGAAAATGTTCTAGCAATCACAGTGTTTGTATAGTGATATGTCAATCACAAAATTGCTTAAATACGTTTTACACACGAAACGAATTAATTCGTTATGAATAACAGTGGCACGGGTTACGTCGAGACATGTATAAAAACCGGCATTGGCATTTTCCGTTTTAAAAAAAGGCCGAATATTAGCAATTTTTTTTAAATAAACAAAAATTTACATTGCAGAAATATCTCGACGTAACCTGTGACACTGTTTTTCAGTGTGAAATTATTTCATTACTCTAAGTCGAATGGTTTTCGTCTCTTGTATGAAACCGCTTTTGCAAATTTGAGCTTGACCTGCCTCTACACAAATCTATGAAATCTAGGAACTTTTCATGACTGTGAAAAGAGTCACAGTATATGTTTATTAAGAAAAACATGCATCGTACAAATATAAAAAATATTTAAAAAATTAAAATTCTGCAAGGAGCCTCTAACTCAGTCCCCGTTATCTACTGTATCTCCTAGACGTGTTGAAATATCGAGATGATTTCTGAATAGGAATGAGACTTAACGTAAATAACTAGTAAGCGATTTAATAATTTTTCAAATGTCTGCAGTTTAAGTGGCGGAAAGATGTAAAATGTTACAGCAATACCGAAAATCAGATATGAATAAAAATGTTAAGTTACTGGATTGTGGACAAAAAATATAATTAACACATTAGTTAACAACACGAATTACATTGGCTGCAAAGATAATTAAAATAGCAACCATTTATTTCAGTAATAAGAAACTGCTTTGAACTTTGCTTCAGACTTTTCACCAATAAAATTATATGGTCACACTTAAAGCCAAGCTCTCTTGCTCCCACTTTTAAACATATTAAGTTTTTACTCCTAAACGAGAGCAGATATCGAATATTGGATTGGCAGTTTTGTTTAAAATCGTCTCCTCCTCCTCTATATTTGCTGATATTTTCAAGGCAGTAAATACTATGGTTTTAGATAATTATTATGTAACGTAACAAAATACTATGCTTTTAGATAATTATGTAAGTAACGTAACAGTATAATTTCTTGTTTTGAAAAAATTTCTGTCATGGCAATAACATTTTTAAACAAAATTGCCAAACAGGTTTTCGATGTCTGCTCTCGTTAAAGCTAATAATAATAGTAATAATCTTAAAGAATCAGTTGAAACAAGAGAGTCCCATAGTACAAATTGATCGGTGGAAATCTTGCATGCTATAAATAGTTCAGCACTTGGCACGTCTGAGCCGTGATGCTGTGAGAGAGGGGATAGGCAAGCGATGCTGAGTCACGGAAGTACCCTCGCATTCCGTCCGATGATTGCCGAATGCTTGCACCGTGTCACCGGCGAGACACAAGTCGTTATTTTCTGCTCTCTCTCCTGCCTCTACTTGAAGATACATGATGTATCTCCATGTTGCTCCTGTGTTTCGGGAGGACTAAGTCTACGGGACTTAAGTCCCATGAAACTTTCATATCCTTGTATCATGTATTGTTTAATATTTTATTTAATTGCGGAAGTGATTTCTTTTTAGGCATTTATTCTCTTTACTTAAACATTTCTACGTACTGTACTACAGTAAGTTAGTAATCTGGTCTACCCTCCGAGGTAAGTCTCCCTACTGCGTCCGCACGTTACGCCATTTGTTTCGCCCGCTTCGTGCATTAATTATTTCTCCATTTTTCTTCATTTTGTTAAAGTAGAGGGTTCAACTGTCCATCTAATTTCGACAACTCGCTAATTCAGATTACTCAACTAATTTCAACTCTCCAACAATTTCACAATTCAACAATTCCACAACCTATGTTCTTTTAAAATCTAAGTTTAAGTCTAATTTTACATTTCCGATCTGAACTTTAATTAATTCCCATAACAGAGGTCATTCCTATACCAGCGGTTCCCCAGCATTTACAGGATGTTTCCTACGTCCCTCCACTGTAGCTGTTTGGTATTGTTTCAACACGTCCTTTCCCAGGATGTCTGCTCTCCGCTACTTTCAGCTAAGTTCTACACCACTACATAAACGTTTAATAAAGCTGTGTATCGCGTTTCGTCATTATCGTCGGCCATCACTTCTTTACCTATGATTTCAATAAACTATTTAATTATTATACACATTAATTAATTTATTTGTCCGTTATCTACTTGACATCATGTTTCATTTTAATTTAATTAGACTGTCCGGGGTGCAATCCAAGGACGTTATTAAAATGTTTGGCTTGGCCCTGTTTATTATTTTTAATAATAAATGTGTTTTACGCAATTTTTAATTGTATTGGTTTTCATAATTATCAGTTTCTTTTGTACGATAGGTCAATATTTTAATAAATAATAAATTTTGCTTTTCTCTCTCCCTTATATTTTTTCTTATTTGACAGTAATTCCTCTGGACACTGATATATTAATTTGTTGTGTTTGCTCTACATGAGCTGTACAAGGCATCAGTCTAATTATTTATTTCAAACCGTCTTCTTTATCAGCACGCAATCTAATTTATATATTATTTATGGTAGCAGATAATATTGTTAATACATTCTTATATACATTACATAATGAAGGTGGGACAATATTAACAAAGTTATTGTTTCACTGCGAATGTTGGTTTGCAGTGCATGGATATATTATGACACATATACAGTTAGCTCAGTCCTCGTTTCTCGTAACAAAGAAAAAACTATCCCACAATTTCAGCAGTTCGTTGAAAATGAGATCAGTTAGCAACGTCAAATTAGGTTAACGAATTCGTTTCTAAGTTTCGTTCGGAGAAAAGGCTTTCAGTTGTACTTTACTGCACTCATCTGCAGTACCAGGTTGGTACTGTAATACCGCATGTAGATTTACTCGGAGCAATAAATAACTCAAGATACAATACTGTACATTAAATGCAGGCAATTACTCCACAATATTGTTACATGGGCTCACACATTTGACTGGGTATTGCCATATTTGAGCCAAGTAAGGCTGCATGGTTGAGCAGTTATGTTGTAGGTAGTACGTGTGCGAGCTGAGGGACTGTGTAGAGAGTGGACAGAGGTCGCTAGTGTTCCAGAGCGCTGGGTCAGTCATCCTCACCAAGTACGCTCTCCAATGTTACAAGAGCAACAACTGTAGTATCTCCACTCTACTCACACTCGGCACTAATTGCAGCATCCTAGTTCCAGCGACCATCTTCGTCCTAACTGTCATCTTATATATTCTCCACACTCAGACTACTTCCTTGCTCATCCTTCCAGAGCCACACGTCACACTTTCCACCTCCAGTACATACATAGAGTGTCGCTGGATCAAGGACGGTATGGCCTCGTAAGATAATTCGCTCTGGATAATTATAGCTTAGATCCGCGGCTTTCCTCATGAGCTTCTGGAAAAAGTAATGCAGAGTTTATATAGATGTTCAATCTTCTGTGCAGTAAGAGCTTTTACCAACTGAAACATCGTTATATATTAAACATTTTATTTATTGTCACGATAGCTGGTACCAGCAACTTTGTTCGTAAAGTTTTCTATTAAATGCGGTACTATTTTTTCTTAAAAAATAATTGCGCAAAAAAGATGTAAACCGTCACGAATGACAGATATAGAAACATTTTTAAATAACAAAGTGTTTTGTTCGTCGTGTGCCCTGTAAGACACAAGGAATGTTCATTTGTTGTGTATTCAACTTAGCATTCCATTGGCTGAAAACCAACACATGACAGGCGTAGCGATGTTCACTTTTGAGGACCGCCTTCTTAAGAGTGCGTGAAAGATAAATAAACGCTGGAAACATAAAATGATTTCTACACTTTTTTCGAAGCCAATATGGATAAAATACTCAATGACAATCCTAGATAGTGGTATTTGCCAATTATATGAGTAAATATTTGTCCAGAATTACTCATTCGTTACGCGTGATCTCTTGCGCCGCAGTTAAATGTACGAGGTTCCGGCGTCAGAGATTGCGCATCAGAAGTTCGTAACACTGGAAACAATTTTGTTTAAAGCGTTGGCTAAAACTATTGTCTAGGATTGCTATTGTTTCACAGATTGGCTTCAAAAAACGTACATTTAAAGATTAATGGTTTTAGCGTTGGATTATGTTCCGCGCCCTCTTAAGAGTAAGCGTCATCAAATAATCAATGTATTTTATGTAGTGGTGAATATAGTTATTGTTTACACTATACATTGATTAGTGGTGGAATGATGCAAATCAACAAAAGTAATAAAACAGCCAGTGTTTAAAATCTGCTAACATAAACATAAATAATCTAAGCATAGATAAATGGCTTGCACAGTACCTCACGGACCAACAACACGTAGTTTGTGTCAGTAAATCTCTCAACATAAATGTGTTACAGCAGTGACTGATCATGCGGCTAACTTCTGCATTGTCTTGGGTGTATGGAACAGTTTTCTGTCTTACCACAGTTGTGAACCACATGACTGGCTAGTTGTCATGCCATATCATCGTTGTGACTTTGTTGCACAATCTACCGTACTTACATTGACGTACACAATCAATGTTTTGTACTGCCCGACATCATGCCTCGCTTTCATCTCATAGCTTGTCGACAACAAGGCACTTATAGACAGTCAGTTATTTCAAGCTCAGAAAATTATGTACTTGCACATGACATACTAACCGTTGGTGCTGCTGATTTATGCAATAATTGCAAGCTGTGCACATGATCTACCACTAACATCATTCTGTGCAACATAGGCGATCTTGGGCACACATATGCTAGAATGTTATAAATATAGTTGCGTCGTCGCAGCCACAGATCTTTCTGCTCTTGGCGAAACAAATAAAGAAACCAAATTAAAAGGTTATTATTAAATTTTAAACTTTTGATAAGCAACTGTCCATATACTGGAAGGTGTGGTTCTGTGGCAGAACTGAATTGAATAATCTGTACATACGGGTATTAATGCCGTTTCTGTAATTGACTTTCTTTGAATTTGGCTGTTCTCTTCTTAATCATAACGCTTTTTTATTACTGGCCCACTTTTACATATTATTGTATGTCAAAATGACCAGTTTTTAGTCTAAAAGTGTACCTTAAGAAATAAGCTTTTATTGCTGGTTGAAGAGTCTAGTCAAATGAAGAGAAATTTACGTCCCGCTGAACGCAAAGGCGTTAGAGATGTTGACAGACAATTTTACAAAAGTAGAAAAATTTGGTAATTAAAGTAGCCACACTAGAATTTGTGTGGACCGACTTCGGCAAACTATGTAAAACCCAAATCAATATGGTCAGAGCTGGGAATCGAACCCTGATCCAACATGTTGTAGTCGTGCCACCTCGCTCGGTAATGTTGGTCCAGTTTCAGAGGACGCAACTTTGGATCGCAGATTTACATTTTGTATTTGCTTAGTATGCGTTTTGTACGTTATTTTTAAACGATTATTGCAGTGGGGGGCGAGTTACAAACCAAACAAGAATTTCGGACATAATACATTGCAGCAATTATGTGAAAACGTTCTCAAAACGTAGCATTTTGTTTTGTTACAAGCAGACCACTGTACTTGTCTGTGTTGTAATTTTGGTACTGTCATCTGTTATTGTATTAGTTTGTTCGTTTTCCTCAAGATGTCTGTGTGTCTGTTGTGTCGTATGCAAACAGCTATTTTTGTTGTTCTTTTGTGGTTTTTTTTCCGTTTGACGTTGTAATTAAATATGTAATGTGTTTCGTTTTTACGTTACTTACTGACGGAATTATTTGTGTGCAATTATTTGAGTTTATTAATTTTTCTTGGCCGGTGCCATGAATTTCTGGAAAATAATATACCATATGAATAAGAAATATTCAAAAGGACGCCATTTTTTAAATGTGGACATGGCATTTACAAAATTAAACAAAAATTCAGGTCACCATACTAAGTACTATAGCTGCACTATGTTTTACGAGATTAAAAATATATGTATTAAATATGGACCCTGTAACATGTGATCAGAAATGTTCAGTTGGCTGTTATTTATAAATGTGTGCATGGCATGAACAAAGCACCTAACAATCAAGTAACTATTACACAGCCCGAGCAATATGGCGTTGCGGCTCCACGCTGGACTCGCATGCGGGAGGACTCGGGTCGATCCCCGGCTCCGGCCATCCTTATGTCGGTCTGCCGTGGTTTCTATAAATCGCTGCAGGTGAATGCTGGGATAGTTCCTTAACAAAGGCCATGGCTGACTCCTCTCCCATATACTGTCATTGTATGAAGTTGTGTGTCGCCGTCTATAATGGCCTCGCTGTAGACGAGCCGTACAGTCCACTTACCGTACCTTCACTATAGAGCGTCGCCACCATAGACTGTAGTGCAGGGCTTACGGTGCGCGCTGTTGCCACATCGCAAGCGCTTTACGAAGTTCAGGGGATGTACTACTTCATAACTTCGAGTTTAAAATATTATATTTTGAATTTTTTCTAGTCGATAGTACAATTCGTATATCGTAACGCTTCAAAATATAGCTTCAATAACATCTTATATTACTTTAAAATAAGAAACAAATCACATGCTCAACTGATATTAATTCACTAGAAGAAGAATAAATGACACTTTATAAAGTTGTAATTGCTATTGCGTACATTTTAATTATTTTAGTTACAGTACTGCTGACAAAACGAAAGATTTCTCACATTTAAATAGCGTCTGTCTGAAGACAAAAAAATGTGTTTTGGGTAATGTTTATTATAATAAATTCGATCGTTCAAAACCAATGTCGTGTGGAAACTGAAAAAATATTTGTTTTTGTCTCTTGTACAGTCTGCCAAGAATACATTTAAAGTGGGAGAGGGGGACATTATCGAGTAAAATATCCCCATATTTCGTGATAGTTATCTTTTAAGGCTAAACGAGAGCAGATATCGAACAACCTGTTTACTAGTAAACTTAAAATGTGTCTTACTATGTATTACTATATAGTATGTATTTTTTTAAGACTAAAATATAAAGCTGAAGCTAATTAAATTACTAACGAAATTCTGGTCAATCAACTAACTAACCGATGAGACCAGCGGGTTTACTACGACCTCGCGATGCTAGCTTGCGACTGCATGCAACTCTGCGATGCATCGTGGTTTACACAGCGACTTAGTGATAATGACCGCCCGTGTTTGCGAGTGTCGCTATCTTCTGTGAGTAAACTTTGCGACTATGCACTCGCGGCGACGGTAGTTGGCAAAGCTTCTGTGGATCAATTAGTCTTTAAAAAATATATATTCCAAAATTTCTGTTTGCAGCGACAGAAATTTCTCTTTATGTTGTTAATTATCATCCTAGATGGTAGTGATACCTAACGTAATAATTAGGTAACAGTTTATATATGATCCGCTAGATGTCTGGCCTCACTGTCATATATTCAACACGGCCGTTCGTTCAAGTTGGTAGTGAATTATGTACAAGAATTTCATAGTAATTTTAATTAATGGCACCCAAAGTTGTTATGCTTTATTGTGAACGAATTATACCGTATATATATATATATATATATATATATATATATATATATATATATATATATATATATATATACAGACACACACACACGAATATGTTTCTGTTCTACATTGTGGCAATAGTTCAAAGCATGCGATATCGTTTTCTGTTAAATATGTGCTAATTATCATAAACTCGAATTGTTAAGCTTGTATCATAGTTTTTAGAGAGATATATTTACTTATTAAAATCGCTTATTCTAAACGGTAATTGAAATATTGAAAATAATGCACAGAGTGTTGAAATAATTACAATGTAATGAATTATACTGGCTGAAGACGTCTCTCAGCGCTCTAGACTATTACTTCTGACAGTAATGACTGGATTACAGTAATAAAATATCGTAATTATCACTAAGGCGATTATACTAAAGTTTTCCCAGCGCTGTGGTCTCGGTAAGTCATAATCTGTTAGTGTCTTCTAAGGTGTTTAGTCGGTATTAAGATGTAATCATTACATTTTCCACGAGTACTTATCTTCGTTGGGATGATGGTTTTAAGGACGTCGATTGAGGCGGCCGTGAAGATTTACAAACTTCCGATGACCAGGCTGATCAACCGCGAAGATTTACAAACGCCTCTAGAAATGTTGTAATCCAGCCTCTATCGCTGATTATGTCTCCAGCTGAACAAACGACCTCAGCTTATTCTGTTGTGGGCAAGAAGCTTCAAGTGAAACAATTTTAACCATTATTAGCAATTTTCATTCAATTTGTATATCTTATCTTTACACAAACATTTATTCTGTGCAATATTTATAATATTCATATTAATTCACTAATTTTCTTCTGAAAATTCTTCAAAGAAGCTTTCAATCATTATTATTTGCAAGCCAAAAATACATACAATAAAACGTCTCAGTAGCAAATTCTTTAAAGTAATTGTAAATTGTATATTTAAGTGAAGCATGAAGTATTACATTAATCACCTTTTATACAAATAATAAGCTATTAAAGACTATTAACTTACTGTGTAATAGGATTTAAATAAAACAGTAAGTAGCAACAAATTAGTAAAAATCATGTACATGCAATAAAGCAGCTGGATTTACCCTAACTGTAAATCTTCAAAATTAAATGTTGGCGATCTTAACATTTAAGTCGTTTAACATGTCCTTAGCTGTATGGTTTGTACAAATATTTGTTAAGTTGAAATTTAATGCAACCTTTAATATATGTTTCACTTTTTTATATTTTCGGGATATAAAATAGTTTTTCTCGCTTTCTTTCTGAATTGATACGAATCGGAGCTACGAAGGTTTACAATTATGATGGCTGTATTCTAATATCAGTACAATTAGAAGAATTAGAAGTATACAAAATAAATAACATCATTGATGACAAATTGAATGGTGTTATACATCATAATATGTGCTGCTTGTAGCACATATACAAAATATTTTGCACTTTTGAATCAGTTGAACAAAAACTATTTTAGTTCCATATCATGTCGTTATAAATATTGACTTTATGGGAATAAAATGAATTTTTGTTATACTGTTTCCAATTTGAAGAAGTTTTAGCATGTTATCCGTTACTTGAGAATTGGTGCTTAGTTTACTGATGCATAACACAGTCAAATTTAAATAACATTTGAAACCTTAAACAAATGAAATGTGAATTGTCAAGGACTGGTGTAAACCTCTGTCGGATATAAGGTAGGAGTCGTGACATAATTGTCACACACAATACTGGAACGCCGACAGTGTTGTTACTGCTAGGAGTCATTATTCATGAGCAACATGAGGTGTAGTGGTGTGATGTAGCTAGACTTAGTGGAAGCTGCTGCAGTGTGTGCCCAGCCAGTGTTGTATCCAGGTGCCACGTGTGGTCCAGCAGCTGTAGACTCCCAGCATCCTTCTATACTGCACCCTGACATCTCCTCTCTTCCACGCCACATTATGTGGCAGGATCAGCACGCTGACTATTACTGTACTACCATTCTCTTGTCTCACTTGTTCGCTAACTATATGCTACACTTCCTCTCAGCAACACGCCATGTTTCACACGAGGCATTTGTACGTGCAGTCAACACGGGCATGAGTTCACACGTCCAGCCAGTGATGATGCTGATAGTAATAATATTATTAATAGTAGCTATACGCCTTTACTTATGGTACGAAGTACAGCTTATTTTTAAAAAACCTAATACTTAAACATACATGAAAAATATGTATATAGCGAGAGAGAGACAGAGAGAGACAGACAGAGAGAGAAAGTATTCACTGACTGACTGCAGTCCAATCCTCTAGAACTAGGAACGTGAAGTATTTCGTGTTGGTTCCCTGTAGGTCATAGGCGAGCACTAAGAAGAGATTATTTGAAATTCGACCCCTAAGACGCCTCCCACCAAGGCGATCCGGGTTCGATTCCCGGTGGGGTTGACCCCTGATTTTCTCATGTGGGAATCGTGCTGGACGATGCCGCTGGTTGGCGGGTTTTCTCGGGGATCTCCCGTTCTCCCGCCCCCTCATTAAGGCGCTGCTCCATACTCACCTCATATCACCCCTCACCAGTGCTAAAGACCTCGCTGCTAAGCGCCGACCAATGTCTCTTACTCACTCATCCTCACTCACTCGACCCCAAAGAGGATGAAAAGGAGTGAAATGTATTTTCTAAGATTCATCTACATAGCTCGAACACAACGGCCTATCATCAAGTCTTCTACTTTAACGGTCAATCATAACAAAGTAAATTTGAAAATTTCGGTTTTTACGAAATTCAGCCTTTAAGAAGGAGAAAAAACATTAAATGTTTTTTCGATTAATTATCGATATTTATCGAACACTACTGGACACAGAGTTACTTTTAACTTCAAAAAGATGTTTTTGTAAATATCCAAAAAGTAGTTTTAGGATTTTTGGACTATTCTTATGAATCGTCTGTACAGCTCGAACCCAATTAGCTATCATCGTGATTTTTACTTCAATTAGATACGTACACAAATATATATAAGATGGTACATAAAATACGTTTGGAAATTATTTAATTAAGGGAGTAAAAATGTGAAAAGTGTTAACCATAATTCTTCCATGTCTATCGTACCAGTCGAGATATCGAAGTACTTTCAGTATTTGAATGATGTTAATGTAACGTACTGTTTTAAGAACCTTTCCTATTTCGTCTCCAATTCGTAAAATATGGTACAATATGTTTTTGGTTCGTGATCGACTTACATTGAACTTACTGAACTTTTAAACATCAACGCAATTTTCTTAATATTAATTATTACTAAAATATCTTAAATGTAGTTTATTAATTTTTAAATCTTGACACTTAGGGGTGAAAAGTGATGAAAGGAAATCAAAGGTGTTTTCAATTAATAGTCTGTGTATCTCGAATAGGACGGGCTATCGTCACGATTTCCACTTAAAATGCGACATGCATAAAATAATCTTAACTACCTATAATTTTTTTTTAATTTGAACCGTGACGGCGTAAGAAGAGATGGATTTTGTCATACATAAATCCTTGATTGCTGTCGAACTCGTCGAGATATAGAGTTGCTTTTCTTTTTATGATGAACACGTAAACGCCCGTAAACATTTTTCAGGACTTTGCTAAATTCGAACTCTCGGAGCTGTGAAGGGATGAAATATGAATGTTCTCAAGTGAATCGCCGATTTAGCTCGGACATCATGATATTTACTTCAACTCGACACTTATGCAAAATTTTAACATGTTATTGTAAGATTCCGAGAAATTATTTCGCTAAAAGGGTCAAAAAGCGTAACATTAGTTTTCGGCTAGCCCATGATCGATGTATAACAATTTGAGATAATATTACTAGTGAAAACAAGAAAAATATTTATATAACTATTATATTGATAAAATAACTGTCTGGGGAAATGTAGTCTTCGTAAACTTTTCAAAGTAAACTATCCGAAAAGCAAGTATGACAAAAGACAAATAATTTATTGGGAAGTTAAAATTCTGCAGTTATTATTGTACAAACTCTATGTGCCCTGTGGCTGAAAATGTAATTTATTTTTAATTAACTTTCAACGGTACGTATCATCAATAGCTATGCTCGATGTGAGTCAACATACCACATATACTACGAATACCCACTTACTTTCAGGGTTGTGTTCTGCTACGACTAAGGCCCGGGACAGTTGTTAAGATTGTCAGGGATAGACACAGTTGTTCACATGGCAGCCATAACTACTTATTACACTGCAGAGTAAATTCAACCTGCAGATTTGCTATCCTAACAATTAATGGCCGAGCTGCTGATATGTCCTACCAAGAGATACGCCAATTTAAGTAAATAATAGCTGCTATGATTTGCCTATTACACGCGAGAAATTCCACGGGTGGACTGCTATCCTATATTCCACAGCGGACTGCTATCCTTTATTCCACAGCGGACTGCTATCCTATATTCCACGGGTGTACTGCTCTCCTATATTTCACGGGTGGACTGCTGTCCTATATTCTATGGGTGGACAGCTATCCTATATTCCACGGGCGGACTGCTACCCTAAATACCACGGGTGGACTGCTATCCTATATTCAACGTGTGGACTGCTATCCTATATTCCACGGGCGGACTGCTATCCTATATTCAACGTGCGGACTGCTATCCTATATTCCACGTGCGGACTGCTATCCTATATTCCACGTGCGGACTGCTATCCTATATTCCACATGCGGACTGCTATCCTATATTCCACGTGCGGACTGCTATCCTATATTCCATGTGCGGACTGCTATCCTATATTCCACAGGCAGACTTCTATCCTATATTCCACAGGCAGACTTCTATCCTATATTCCACGGGCAGACTTCTATCCTATATTCCACGGGCTGACTGCAATCCTATATTCAACATGCGGACTGCTATCCTATATTCGACGGGCGGACTGCTTTCCTGTATTCCACGTGCGGACTGCTATCCTATCTTCCACAGGCAGACTTCTATCCTATATTCCACGGGCAGACTTCTATTCTATATTCCACGGGCGGACTACTATCTTATATTCCACGGGTGGACTGCTATCCTATATTCCACAGGTGGACTGCTATCCTTTATACCACGGGTGGACCGCTATCTTTATTCTACGTGCGGACTGCTATCCTATATTCCACGGGCGTACTGCTATCCTATATTCCATGGGCGGACTGCTATCCTATATTCCACGGGTGGACTGCTATTCTATATTCCATGGGTGGACTGCTATCCTAAATTCCACGGGTCGACTGCTATCCTATATTCCACAGGTGGACTGCTATCCTAAATTCCTCGGGTCGACTGCTATTCTATATTCCACGGGTGGACCGCTATCCTATATTCCACGGGTGGACTGCTATCCTATATTCCACGGGTGGACCGCTATCCTATATTCCATGGGTGGACTGCTATCTTATATTCCACGTGCGGACTGCTATCCTATATTGCACGGGAGGACTGCTATCCTATATTCCCCGGGTGGACTGCATTCTATATTCCACAGGTGGACTGCTATCCTATATTCCACAGGTGGACTGCTATCCTATATTCCACGGGTAAACTGCTATTCTATATTCCACGAGCAGACTGCTATCCTATATTCCACGGGTGGACTGCTGTCCTATATTCCCTGGGTGGACTGCTATCCTATATTCCACTGGTGGACCGCTATCCTATATTCCACGGGTGGACTGCTGTCCTATATTCCACTGGTGGACTGCTATCCTATATTCCACTGGTGGACTGCTATCCTATATTCCACTGGTGGACTGCTATCCTATATTCCACGGGTGGACTGCTGTCCTATATTCCTTGGGTGGACTGCTATCCTATATTCCACAGGTGGACTGCTATCCTATATTCCACTGGTGGACTGCTATCCTATATTCCACGGGTGGACTGCTGTCCTATATTCCCTGGGTGGACTACTATCCTATATTCCACTGGTGGACTGCTATCCTATATTCCACGGGTGGACTGCTGCCCTATATTCTACGGGGACTGCTATCCTATATTCCACTGGTGGAATGCTATTCTATATTCCACGGGCAGACTGCTATCCTATATTCCACGGGTGGACTGCTATTCTATATTCCACGGGCAGATTGCTATCCTATATTCCACGGGTGGAATGCTATTCTATATTCCACGGGCAGACTGCTATCATATATTCCACGGGTGGAATGCTATTCTATATTTCACGGGCAGACTGCTACCCTATATTCCACGGGCAGACTGCTATCTTATATTCCACGTGTGGAATGCTATCCTATATTCCACGGGCAGACTGCTATCCTATATTCCACGGGTGGAATGCTATTCTATATTCCACGGGCAGACTGCTATCCTATATTCCACGGGTGGACTGCTATCCTATATTCCACGGGTGGGCTTCTATCCTATATTCCACGGATGGACTGCTATCCTATATTACTTAAATGAATGTTATTTTGTTCGTATTCTTTGCTGCCTATGCCAGCCATCCGACTGCGATGAAATGTTGGTTAGCTGTGTTCATCCACGAACATTTCTACAAAAAAAATTAAAAGGAGTGGGGTTATCTGAGCCATACAAGGGACAGGGACAAAGTGGAATACCAAATAATTTTGTGAGATAATGCTTCTGTGAATTAATGTACGCGCGTCCGAGAAGATTGTAATTTTTGATATGTGAGGGTTCGAAAAGTGGTATAGTGACAGAACAGGATACCCAAAAAATTAAGTGTAAAAAATGGTGAGTGGTATGAGCGCCCGCAAACCTTTAACATAATATTATACTATTTAGCAATTAAAAAAATTTCAGAATTCTATCGCATTTAATTGAAAACCCGCAAACCATGTCGTTAGTATCAGCTGGTCAGTTAATAAACAAACGTTATCTCAACGGCACACAGTTAATCATTTTTATAAAAAAAGTTACTTTGATGACTAGCTGAAAGGCATTTTTGAAACATGGCACGTAAACTTTACAATGTTTCAAAATAATTGTTTTTAGACCTATAATTTTACTAAATATTAAGGATGATCAAGTGCGATAAATAATTTTATATCTTTATGAAATAGTTTTAGTTTTGTAGACGATACTTATGAGTACATTTTACTCTTACAAAACAATTTTTGCTCTCATAGTTTTCTCATAACGGGGTGTCAAAGTTAAAATTTGCTTGTTACGCTGCCATGCAAATAGTGAAAACCAACTAACCTGCTCAAACCTAATAATTCATTGTGCACTTAAATTCCATAAGCTATGCAATAAAACATTATAACAATCAAACATTTTATTTTCAATTAAAAAGAAATCGTAAAAATACAGAAAGAAGTTGCAAATTCAGCAATTTTTTTTAAATTCAAAAACAGTTGGCAGGATTTTTCAATTTTTTTACTACGTAGGCCATGGCATGTTATTTCACGTACGTAAGTAAATTGGTTTTCACTCTTTTTATGGCAGCAGAACAAGCAAATTTTGACTTTGACGCACCGTTATGAGAAAACTACGCTAGCTATAATTGTAATAAGAAATTGCTCTCACATGTATCGTTTACAAAACTAACATTATTTCATATAAATATAAAATTTATCGCACTTGAATACCCTTAAATTACGAAACTAGCTATGTGAATATTTCCTCTAGTTTATTTAACCTGTTGCAAGAACGGTCATCTTAATGGTTTAAAATAATATTATTTGTTAATGTTATATAAACAAAACTAAAATACATTACGACAAATACTTAGACAGCATACTTCGAGAAATTTTTTACGGTACAGTAACATTTCGACGGTATTTTCCCTTATCTATTCTACTGTAGTTTACATACAGCATATGAGTGAAGTTACGTATGATGAAATGGAACAATGTCGTATTGTTTCGGGAACAATATATGTGTACATTTCGTCTGAGTAGGCAACATGGCATAATTTGTTTAGACCACTCTTGGCTTACGCCCTGCAATGAGAGTAGTTGGATCCTACGCCATTATAAATTATTCTCAATTATAGCATTCAACGAGCGAATAAAAAATTGATACAATAGATCGGGACGTTAAAAATTTTACATATTGGTACATAGTGCACGTCTAAACTGACATTACAATTGTCGAAATGAGTACATTGAAAACTGTAAGTGCCGTACATCTCACCGAAAGAGTGAAAGCTGTATAGATTTAACTATTAATTTAATTTTCAATCTGTAAAACTTTTTTTAAACACTTAAATGGTTGAACTTATCATTCCCATGTATTATTAATTCCATGATGTAAAGCTATTAATTTATCATCCAGCTGTACAAATTACCCTTAAATCATGAAAATTATGTACAAAACATTAAGCTTAGTCTGTTTATGTTCCTCACTTTGTGGTGGATGGCACAGTTAGCAAACATTCTCATATCACTGTGCCACGTTATTTACTTGTTGTGAAATGTGTGCTGAGCGCCTGGCACCGCAGTCCGCGCTACTCTGCTGGTCAGCGTGTAGCCTACACTACAATCTTCCAGGGGCTCTACTCCCTGCATGTATCTCGCCCCATTCAGACAATGTGTTCATATGTTGACACAAGTCCTTTCCGCAAATAATTTTAGTGAGCCAATACTCTTGTTAGTTTTATGCAAATGTTTGCTATGAACATCACTTAACGTGTTCCAGCGGTATTAATAGATTCAGAAAATCCGTTAGTAAGGCATTAACCTACCTCTTTCAGAAATATTGAAAGAAAATATCCAGTACAAGTCTTAAATACTTTTGTAAAAACTTAACTATACATCTACATCTAATAATTAAAAAGTAAACTACTTTAGTAAAGAAGGCAAATACATAAACAAGGAAATAAGATAAGATAAACTACCCTCTAAGTTGTCCAGAGCGATACTGTAGTCTTGCTGTAGCCATAAAACATATGTGCAAATTTATTTTCGATGTTCTTGTAGCCACTATAGTTATGAAATATTTTAACAGTTGTAATCAACTTCACTGAAAATATTTACTGTGATCTATTTAAATAATTATGTTTATTACCTACATATTTCATTTCCTTCACTAGTTCAGTAAATGTCAGCAATGTTATTATATTAAGTGTGTGTGTTGCTATTCCAACTTTTAATTTGTAAGTTTTATTTTCTAATATGTTTTGCCATTGCATTACATTTATTTTTTAATTTCTTATAATTAACTTTGTAACTGCACCTGCAGTCTACTGGTAAGAAACATTTGAAAACTATTACATTTTTTTTACAATTTTGGTAGCTCACAAGTAATATACTTTTGATTATCATGACGTTTTGAATTGTTATATTTTCAGACAACAATATTAAGCGCAGGTTTAATTACTTCTTAGAAAACACGTTACGTTTTTAATGTCCATCAACTCAGTTCACGAAAACTATTCCTATTTTACAAGTTACGCAATATAATTTCCAGAATATAAATAAATTTAAGTTCCATAATTTGTACATAGCCATGTACTAATTCACAAGTGAATATGCAACTGTCCTATTTTATATGCGGGAATTTACACTTGGATTAACGTCTTAATTACTAACTGTATTTGTTTATGTGCGTATATGTGGGTATATATATATATAACGTGTGTGTATGTATATACACGTATACACACATATGTACATATGAATGTATTTTTCGTGACGATATTCCGGGTAGTTTTTCAGGTAACTGCAATACATGCAAGATAAAACTACGGGACATGTGAAACGTAACACACCATAATATAATGTAACGGTGTTTACTATGCTATATTAAAGCTTGTCGCCCACTTGGGAGCGTAGTTGTGGCTAGGCGTAGCGCGCACATCCAGGCTAGGTGCGGCAGGACAATACACTGAGCTTACTTCTTGGGACACACTTACTTTTAGTCTGTTTTATAATATACAACGTCAAGTCCGTGTTTCTGCTTCTACTATTGAGTTCTAGCGCAAGTTGTTTGGAAGGAAATTACCTTCAGCTTGCGTTGCTTGCAAGTAGAAAAGGATGACAAAAATGTAGTCGCATTAAATTAATAAGAAGAGAGGTCTATGGAGAGTTCCATAACTTTTTTCCTGATTTACTTAACGATAAGTTTTTCCCAGAACTGGTGTATGAACTAGCAAAATTATCCCCCCACCCCCTTTTTTTATCAGGGTACATACGATTGTTATGTTCAAAAAATTAAAACTATAAACTATAATTTCAATACATTCAGTCAAGAACACCGGGTCACAATGATCCCTGATATCCTAGGGTTCAAGATAGAATGACAGAGCATGAGAAGTCAGAAATGTAGTGGCAGAGAACAAGCAAAATTTAATACGATGGAAACCAGACGACGGTTTGGCGTTTTAAGCAAGTAATATTTGATGCGCTTAAGACGAATATTTGAAGGTCTTGTGACCTTGAAGGCAGCAAGATAGGGGATGACAAAGAATGAACTTTAATAAAAGTGCAAGAAATATATTAGACGAAATAACAGAGCGGGTTATGAGTAGATGTCGAGATTAAATGAGGAATCCTAAACGGAATGGAAGAGCATTAGAAATTGAAAGTTAGCACTTTCGTAAGAGCCAAGAGGATGATAAGACATGACAGACTAATACAAATGTCATGAATACTAAAAAAAAATCATCAGATGATCTCATGTTACAGTCGCGCAGGTTTAAAAACAGTTTAAATTAAATATTTTTTAACAGTCGGACATATCATTCGTGGTGATAGTAGCTTGCAGTCCAGCAGTCCTTGTCTATAACAACAGAGTCTATAAAATCTTTTTTAATGTATATACATAACTTATTAATAGCGTACGTTGAACGATGCGACGCGACACATGTAATACTGTAAAGGTCATGGTTTATAAGTGTAGAGTTGTGACCAGGGGGCTTATTTCAGGTTATTCGTTTCCATAACGAATTCGTTACTTTTCGAATCCCTATATAACGATAAAAATCTTCGAGAATGAAAAATTCGTATTCTAAGAGGTTCTTCATTACAGCTCGCTGAAACTTCGGCAATGTTCGGGCCTTCGTTAGCCTCCCTTTTCGGTCCTATAGCCCATCAACGCAAATGCAAGATGGAAACACTACTCACATAAACATTAACTAAATATTTTATAGTAATTAATAAAACTTTGTGAAATATTATTTTTTAATATGCACGAACCTAATATATAACAATATTTATGATTATGTTTCTAGCTGAGCACTTTAAATGTTATTATTAAAGAAATACTAGTATGGATTAAATAAAAGGTAAATTTCGTCGAAAGTCCCGCATTTGCTGTCTACAATTTTCTTTAATTTTGTCAGTTTGCATATACTGGGCATATTTTCCAAACAAATGTTTGTTTTGAAAGTTTAACATTGAAAACTCCATTTGACCTCCCGACATATATTCGTAATTACGTTAAAAAATACAAATACTTTCGTTTAGACCATGAGTCAGGCAGAACTTCTTACGTAAACTGATATCATCGGAGACGAAAACGTTTAATACACGTAGCGGGAAAATACATTTGAGTTGGCCCTTGCGACTTGTATAGCATGCATCTTAGGAAATAAATAATATTGTAAGAGGCGGAGATTGTTACAACTGAGGACGTTATAATGTGTATAAATAATATTACAACTGTATTCGCGACTAATATTTGTAGTAATGTTCAAACGAATTATTTTCATATTAGGCGAATTTAGACAGAGTCTATTAAAATGTAAGTCTATACAAATGCTGCTGCTGACAAACATTAGGGGTGGCTTATTTATTTATTTAATGTAATGTCTCAGTCTTGTGGGTTTGCTAGCTGGGCTCAAATGTGTGTGTGCTTAAAAAGGGTTAATGTAATGATCTGTTTCTGGTCTACTGTGTTTATTGCCACTGTCCGATATGATTTTAAGTGTCCTTGCCCTACAATTTTTAGTGCCTCTAAACGACAATTTTCAGTGCTTCTGCCCTAAAATTTATAATTCCTCCGCTGCTCTATGAATTTTTATGCCCCTGCCCCACAGTTTTGAGTGTACCTAACACTGTCTCATGATTTTTTGTGTCACTGTCATACATTTTTTTTTAAAATGCAACTACCTTACAAATTTTTGTGATTATCCTAAAAGTTTCTGTTCCTCGGCCATGACCCTGTCCCTGCATTTTTTAGTTGTCCTACCCTACAATTTTCTTTCTGTACATCTATCCAATTGTGCCCTACCCTACAGTTTTCTGTACCCCTATCCATCAACTGTATCTTACCCTACAATTTTCTGTACATCTGATCCATGATATTTAATATCCTTGCTTAACATATCCGGTGCACCTACCCTACAATTATGTTTACCTCTGGCCCGTAATTTTAAATATTTCTTCCTCACATTTTCTGTGCCCCTACTGTATAACTCAGTGCTTAGCCCAATACCCTAAACTTTTCTACCTCATGATCACTTTTAATACCTGAAGAAGGTAAGGGAATTTGGGGAAGGGATTCCAACATTGACAAGTATGAATGGACAAACTGTGGTAAATAACAGAGAGAAAGCTGATATGCTGCAGGCTCAGTACTTGTCAGGGTTTGAAGGAAAGGAGAACTGGAATAGTGAGACAAATAAACAAAATGAAGTGGATCGGGGACTTCCTCCAGGGACAGTGGCAGAGAGTGAAAGGAGGGGTGTAATTGATTGCGGACAGCGATGTGACATCAGGGGTGCCACAGGGAAGTGTGCTCGGTCCGGTATTGTTCACCATTATGGCAAATTATATGAGTATTGGGATTAGGGGCAAAATAAGATTGTTTGCAGATTGTGTTTTATACTCAGTGGTAGGCAGTGGAATCAACTTGCAGGCAAACATTGACAGGATTTGTTCGTAGACTGTGGAAAA
>PNEQ01027888.1:0-13216 GCA_003012365.1 Medauroidea extradentata | reverse complement strand
AAATTTACCACTGGATTGCGGACGGGAAAAGAAGAAATTTTATACAGGACACTCAAGGTCCAACACAAATATTAAGGGCTGTAGAACACCCTAAAATTGAAGTCAGAAAAGCATATTTTGCGGCATACTATAAAAAGTACTTGTGTTTGAGGAATAAAATGTTGATGTACAAATGAACTAAACCACGATCTGTAATAAAATAAAGGTATGTGCACCATACGCACGCCCTTCATTAAAAAATAAAATTTGCGCCCTGTTGTTGCAGAAAACATGTTAATGGTCTCAAAAAAGTGATGTTTCGTACCATAATATAAAGCAGTGCGTCGTAATTAGTCGATAAAGTACTCAAGTTACAACTCTCTAGGACTCTCCGTTTACGTGTAAAATGCACCCAAAGATTTCAGTTGTAGCAATAGTCTGGAGGTTAGGCAACACTTGCTACACCGAGGCGTTTAGTATTCAGACAGTAACATGGCGTCAGTCGCTAAATAATTTTTGGCACCAAGCATTAGTTAAAAATTTTACGTAATTTGGAAATATGCTACACCGAACGTAAATCGTGTGCCACATTATGAAGCAAGAGAACAGAAACGAAGAAATTGAATAATGTTTCAGTACAACTGCCATACTCTGGCCGTTGAGGAGATAAACCACATGTTAGCAGATAGTGGATGTGAGTGAATGAGTTACCGTAGTCTTATTTTATGTGACACAAAGAGCTGTCTGTAATAAATGATTGTTCAATCAGCATATCTTTGTATTAATCGTAAGATTTTATGTGTCAAAATCATGTTCACAAGCCTTGCATGTGTGGTATGAGGTATGGGCACAGATGGCTCTAGTTTACACAGCAACCAAACAGATTTTGCAGCCATGCAGTCTGTTATTCGAATTCCACTATACGAAGTGTTCAAATGTGTATCTTCAGACTCATTGCAGTAGGTGCAGTGGCACAGTAAAGACTGGCGTACGTTTTCAAAGACGCCTGGAGGAAATTAAATATCGCCTTTTATGGGTGCAACGCAAAATTTGCACCTGCGTAACGTCTGCTTACGCTGTATTGGAATTACACACTCACGTAATGCCATAGAAGAAGTATTTAACTTGCTCTGCACTTGCGTTTAGCTGCATCGGTGCAAATAGCAGGCGGCGATATTTAATCGGCCCCTTGGTGTGTCTCGAACCTATATTTTCAACTCCGTGAGTTGTGTGCTTTTTCCTCCTATAACTTTAATTTCGCGAGCTGTAAAGCGCACCTACATCTCACCTGTTATTGGCGCCTGCGAGTTGGTGTACCTGCAGAACACGTCGAACATACCCGAACGGGACTTACAAATAATATTTTGGGCACCACTAGTGCGCTCATTTATTCTGAACAGCACTGTACAGTTTTCTGTTTTTTTTCTTCCATTACGCCAGTCTTTGATTGCGGGCTGTTTTTGTACTGCCCCAATGCCAAATGTAATAGATACTGCAAACTTTAAACTTGTTGTGTTTAAATGTTTAGATGCTCAAATTCGGTGAATTTTTCGCTCAATTTTTACAGATTTCGAAAATATAGTTTTTTAAATGCTTCCTAGAGTGATTAGGTTGAGATATGACACTATAATGATAGTGATTACATGTTTTTTTTTTCAATTATTTATGTTTGCGTGAATGTGTCCAAACTGCAGTTTGTAAGTGTAACATTCAGGTTTCTCCTGGTATTTAAATTAATTATTTTCTTTGGACAGAACTCCAACAAATATGGTAACTGTCTATGTGCAGGTTGTTCACTAAAACCAATTTTCTAAAAAAGAAAATCGCTATTTCAACCAGGTATACAATCAGCATATTTAGGAATTAAAAATGCTTAAATACCACCATTTTGCACCTTGAAACGCCAAAATTTTCCCGGGGGAAGGACCCCCTCCTTTCTTTTGGGGACGGGTGTTCAACAACTAAATCAACTGAAAGTCTGCCCTCCAAAAAAATTTATGAACTCGCGATGCCCATGCTGTGGTAGTCGACATATTTGTAATAAGTGTAATTTCTTACGTAAGAAACCTCCATATTACAGGCCGAACATCTAACGCACGGCACGTATGATTGTTACGGGGTCGTACACACGACTGCCACTCACTCACCCACACTTGAACGTTACAGTTTCCCTAAAAGTACCTTTTCGTTTTTGTATACCAGTGATTTGCGTTGATTTTTCACAGCGCTTTCTTAGTAATTAACTTACAATTTATAGCAGAGTGTGATTTTTTAAAAGTAACGTAACTTCATAAGAGCAACACAGCGAAACTGAACATTACAATACTCATCTGTCCACAACAACCGAACAACAAGACTACTTATTACCATGTAAATCTACTGTAAATACTACTGTGCGTTTAAGTGTAACTTATCAAAACACATAATTCACTTTCAAAAAACGAACTAACGAAAATCATAGCTTGCTTTGGAAACGGTGGAGCGCCGTTTATTACATTGCAATCATGCGAAATTGTTGACATTGTAATTTTCAAATCACATGCTGAACTGTAGAATTTGTACGGATTAAATAGTGAAATATGCAAACTATAGGGTGGTTCATGTGGAAATCACAGATGCTCAAGACAACGCGTACGCAATTGTTCTTGCCGACAGACGCGTGGCCTGATAAACAGTATGCGGCAATTTTCCAAACCGTAGCAATAAACACAATCTTCCGGCGAGATACTCTGTATGCAAAACTTCAAAATTAACTATGGACAGCAGTTGCGCATCTGCCACTACCTTACAAACGGGTATGTAAACATATGGTAGAGGTGATAAACCAGCTTCCAGCAGAAAGCGTCGTCACAACGAAACTTTTGGTTAGACGGAACACAGGCTATCCAGGAGTACTACAGCCAGTGATAGCAAAAAGAAGTCAACATATCAGGCATGCAGGATTGTGGATATCCTTGCCTGATACATACAAACAAAGCAACAGACCTGCGGGCAAAGGCCTTCATGTTTCATGTGACGACAGAAAATCCACTCATGTGCCAGCTATTGAGGGAATGTTGACACGGACAAGATTCGTATTCTTATCTGCACTTATGCAATTGACGTGCTGTAATTTCATATGTATTCCAGGCGATAGCTTTCTTCGCAAACACCGATAAACTAAGTGATTTCATTGTAGTTCTCCGAGAAGACAGAAGGAATATGACTCATCGCGGCACCATCCCGTGTGACGTGATTTTGGCCAAGTGAGTGAGTGCGAGATCTTAGTCTGTACTCAACATCGAGGTCTTTAGCGCTAGTGAGTTGTGACATGCGATGACAGCGAAGAGACACCGTAAACGGGAAACGGTAATTTCCCGAAAAAAAAAAAAAAAAAAAAAACCAGGCGACCAGCGGCATCATCTAGCATGCAAAAATCCGGGAACCGACCCCGGATCACCTTGGTGCGAGGCAAATGCTCTAGCCACTGCGCAAACCATGGATCCACCATTCAACGTCGCTACGGCAACTACTTGTTCTCCTTTTTATAACATATAACATAACAAACAAGTAATATGCTACTGACTTTTGTTACGCTTACTATCAATGTCAAATACAATACAATACATGAATGATTTATACAAGATGGGGTGTGATCTTCGTTCTGTACTGTATGGAATTCTTTGCCTGATGTATTTATCGCTTTACTCTTAGATTAAAATAAATAATAAAAGTAGATATAGTGTTACTGACCTGCCAAATGTCCTGGGTTCGATTCCTGTTGGTATTCCTTTTTTTGACGCATACTTTAATCAGGCTTATGTCATACATTAGAAAAAAATTAAGTATTACGATTAAAATACATAACTATGACCTTTTGGTACATCTGAGTAAAAAAATTCTCGTTACTTTTTTCAATTTGTGGAAATCTTTTTCAATCTGTGAATTAATTTCGCTCTGAAACTGTGAAAATTCATAGTTTCCAGTTTAGAGCGTAGAATTTCGGGAACTGTCGTTTTTGAAAGGTCTTTTAGTACCTTCAATTAATGTCGTAAACTTTTGCTTCTAGGATGTCACAAAATACACCCTCCCCCTCCCCTCCAAATGTTAAGAACTGTCGTCCTTGGAATGCCTCTAGTAACTCCCACAAATCTTGGGAACTGTTGTCTGTATATCTATAGTATTTCCCTCTAAGTCGAGAACTGCCATCCCCAGAAATCCTTGGTATCTCTCATGGAAGTCGGAACTAGCGTCTTCGGACCGTCCCTAGTATCTCCAAAGAAAGTCAAGAACTTTCGTCCCTGAGATGTTCCTAGTACCTCCTAGAAAAGTCGGGAACTTAATATAACATTCACCACAAGTATATACAGTTGTCACAAGAAGGATTGTAAAGCTAAGCAGGGAATTAGAGGAAGTCAATGGCTGGTGCCAGCCTGGTAGTTAAGTCACCAGCCCCAATGTCGAAAGGTATGAAAAATGTCCTCTTTTCCCATTAAAAATATAAATACATTATAAATTCTTTTACAGCTAAATATTATGACACTAATGGCTTAAATTGTTTTACTTTGAACTCAGTTTTGAAGTTGGGAATCCCTTCCAGAAGTAATCTCATTTGCAAAATAAAAAAAAATCATGATTCATGAAATTTTAACAAAGCAATGAAAGATTTTACTCTTCACTCGACAGAATAACTTATCCACAAACTATATTACTCAAACTTAACACCATACAAAATCGTTGAGGTAATTTCAGAATCAACGGTAGTGATATTTTATTGCATGTAGAAATGCATTTTTCTTTTGCAGGTTCAGTTACTTCATGGACAGAATAATGATGGTGTTATCAATGAGGAAGCCAGGCCGTGGGATGTTGATGTATCTCAGAGTTCCGTTGTCTGCGAGGGTCAAGAGATTGTCAATATAAGTGTCACACTCTCATGTAAGTTATTATACTTTACCCTAAGCAGTAGTGTTTAGTTACAGCTACATTTATAGAGTATGTAGTGTCAAAAAATATACTGAAACTGACCACAAGACATACGTTCTAACACGAAAATATTACGTAATGGTAACATAATTTTGAAAATTATGTACCACACACATTATAGCTACTGGCTAGGATTTTAGGTGCTACAAAATTACGGATAACTTCTGTCACTTTCTATACAAAAAATGTTGGTATTTTACTTACAGAGACATCAAAATAATTCTATGAGTTGGAGCAGTTTCAATTACTATGTAATAACCCCACATAAATTTAGTTTTATTACATGTATTCATAAAGAATCTGTATGCAAAAGAACCCTAGGTCCTCGCAAAACAGATATCTTGCTTTTAATGGATATTGTTGCTAAGTTCAGGACAACACCTGTTTGCTTAGAGTTATTAATCACTTTCACTTCCAATAAACTATGATGGGAGAAGTCATAATTGCCTTTCCTTCAAACATCTGATAGTGTACTAAACAATTTAAAAGATATATTTTCCTTACAATGACGTTAAATCAAATGGTTAGTCATCCACTGAAACAAAATTACCAATAATTGTGTCACTTTCAGTGTGATTGTGAATTTTACAGATATGATTTAGGAGGGAAGTTGTTGGAAAAATAACTGTTCAACAAACTGTTATAATTTCACTTTCATAAACTTTAAATGTTATAATTTAAGAAAAA
This sequence comes from Medauroidea extradentata, assembly GCA_003012365.1. Lineage (NCBI taxonomy): Eukaryota > Metazoa > Arthropoda > Insecta > Phasmatodea > Phasmatidae > Medauroidea > Medauroidea extradentata. The sequence goes on along the minus strand of PNEQ01027888.1, from coordinate 7,585 downwards.
TATTTCAGTATAATTATTTTTGCAAAGCCTGCACTAGTATATTCATTAGAAACACACATTGTATAAATACTTTTTAACAAACAATATACCATTTGCTACAAATATTTTAATTTTCTTTACCTTTGGCACAAAATGATTTCACAACTTTTTCTGTGAACTGTGAATGAGACTAATCGTTTGAATGTAAGAACAAGAACATTATCATCAGATCAGAAAAGACCATATCACCAAATCACAAAAGAACCTATTACCAATTTTATTTGTAGCCAGGATAATAGTGTACTGTGTTTATACTGTTTTCAGCTCCACCCAGACGGCCTTCTCCGAGCTACGAGCTGTTCCCTGGTGTAGGATACTACAAATTTCATGCTACACCAGACACATGGTTGAATGCCCGAGAAACATGTTCCAGAGAGGGTGGTCACCTTGCTATTGTGAACTCTCAGTCTGAAGAAAACATCTTTAAGCAGTTGTTTGCTGAACACACAGCAATTACAGCAACCACTAACAATGATTATGCCTTCATTGGTTTCCATGACCGATACACAGAAGGGGAATACGTAACAATTTTTGGTTAGTATATTATTGTAACTGCATAGTGTACTGTATCGCATACATTAGTTGGAATACTTTTGATGTAGCACAAATAGCACAACACAAAACAAGCAGTTATTGTGTCCAGAATACTCAGCTGTCTACCCTACTTTGTAACATATAGGCTACACTGCAGTAAGTAAAACACTAGTGAAAGAAATTGTAACTAATTCAACCTTTCAAACTATACAAATCCTTTGCATTCAATCATACAATTTTCATTTCACATGAACAAATTATTACATTTCAATTTGCAGTACAACACAAATGTCAGTTACTCATTTTAATCGACATTTGCTTGTTGAGAACAGTCCTTTTATGCATTAAATAACATAAAATAGTATGCACCAATGAAACACACACACGAAAACATCCTACCTCAACTAATCCATAGAGCCTGGGTAAATGGGCCTGTGGCCAAGTTGAATGAATATTAAATGTAATACCCACAAGTGTCACTGGCATAACACCATACTAGTATTTCCATGCCACAGGCATTCCAGGATTTAAATTAATGTGCCTCCATGCATTATCATGTCCGACTGCTTGGCTCAATGGCTCCTGGCCAGTGGGTCAAGTTGTCCCGAGTTTGAGTCCTGGTCGGGAGGTGAAATTTAACATAACTTCCACAAGTTCAGAACTGGGTGTTGTGTTTGTTTGTCCTTTCACCTCATCCCTGCAGAAGGCAATGATGAATCACCACAAGCTTAGCTCCAGGTGTCCCCCCTGGGGCAGTCAACTTCCAGATAACATATGGAAGCAGTGTATAGGTACAAAAAAATACTGTACACTAACACAGACCTGACAATAATAAAATTCTTCCACCATTTATTAATTGTGTGTGCATGACTCCTTAAAACAATCACCATGATTTCATGACAACATATTTATAATACTTCCTTTCCAAGAACCAGATCAAAACATTCACCTGAGCTCTTTTTCTCTGATTCTGTTTGAGACTAACTGAACCAACAGAAGAAATTGGAATATTAAATTTTTTACACCTGGCAAATAACACACAAAATATTAACTAAATTTCCACTGTCTATTGGGATGATATAGTATTGTACCACAATATACCCAGTTCACAATAAAGTGAACACTTTTTAAGGCCTAGTTAGTTTTTATTTTCCTTTCAGATATTTCATAATGTCCTGCCACTTTTTAATATAAACAAACCGACCTAAGCAACAATCAAAGTGTATAGATTGTACTGCACTCTAAGGTTAACATCTGCGGTTGCAATAAATAGTGTTTTTGAATCATTATTCTAAACAATGTGGCCGTCACAAGTGCTCTCTTTATCATGAACAACCTATATGTAATTGCTTGCAACAAGTATACAACTGGATGTAAAATGTTACAGATAAGCCACTCAGCACAACAGGCTTTGTCCACTGGGGGGGCACCCAACCAGACAACGCGGGAGGTAACCCAGGAGAAGACTGCGGCAGCATTCATCGCTCTGGTGTAATCAATGACATAACCTGTGACTGGAAGCTTGCATTCATTTGTGAACAAGAACTGTGGTAAATTATTGCAACTGTTTCAAGAAAGAAATTCAGCCATATCAAATACTTTCAGTACCACAGGTCTTCCAGTGGGTACAATGTGCCAAGTTTTGAGAAGGCACTTGAAAAGGCCTCTTCAAACATATCACGAGACATAGTGCCTCATGTTGACTTCAAATTACAGTACATATTATTTATTACTGATGTTGTATTGTATACAAATATAAATAAAGAATATAGAAAACATTTATAATTGCCAGCATTACATTCCAGCTGGCCATATATTTTTTCCAATGCTTAAATTTTGAATTGAGTTGTTGAATATAACCACGCTACAGTACATGATTTCTTAACATTATGTCACATATAAAGCAAAGTGTATAAATAACTACACACATATTCAACATCCGCTCTTTACAAAGTTTCAGAATAAACATCAAATCATAAAAATTTTATTGTATGCTGACTGCAGGGTGACGTTCGTGTACAATAATACTCTAATGTTTCTGCGCATAAAGAGACATCGCATATACGTAATGCAAAGGGCAATTTCCCCTCCCCCTCCCCCCAAATTAGAAAACATTTTGTATAGCAATATACTGCGAACAGAGGAAGGTTCAACGATCGTGAGTACAAAAAGTTCAAAATTTGTAGTTTTGCTGAAAATTTGTTAAACATTGTGATTTGTGAATGAACTATAAACAGTTTACTACTGCAACTCCTTGCATCAGTGGCACGCTACGCTGAGTTAAGGTTAATCCTACTAAGAAAGCTCAATGCTGTCAGTTGGGCAAGGTAAAATGTCCACCATTTGTTGCGCTGGTATCGTTAAGGTGTAACTGACCACAGAGCTTTTGTGATTATAAAGTTACATTAGTTGATGATTTAAAAGCCAAAATTATTTGTGCTTCACCTCAACATTAAATTAAATAACTTCTCTCTTTGCCAAGCCTAGTCAAATTTAATTTTACAACAGTCTTGAATTTTATTGGACCCATTAGCGATACTACGGCAACACGACTAGCAGCACAATTTTTCCCTGTTCCAAACTCGTCCATAAGAAAACACGTTTCCGTTCTAATTAGTAGAATTAACCTTAGCTAAGTGTTGACGCATGCAGAGTCTCGTTCGGTCCGGATGTAGCAGATTGAAGAGACCAAAGTTGCGCTGAGTATAACAAGGCTTAGTTGGCTTCTCTCCCTATAGGATGTTCACTTTTATTTATACTACTCTGCACATCCATCCTGCGTAGGCCTCTTTTCCCTCTTTACCTTTACAATTGGTTCACGTTTGTTTAGATTAGTTTACTTTTGTTTAAAACATTAAAAAAATGCTATTCTCTAATTCAAATGTTTTGTTAGGAGAGGAAACAATAAAAAATTAAAAAACTAGCTAGCTCCACGACTTGCGCCTGCACAGAATGGTACACACGCAATTCAGATTAGCCAACAGGAAGATGGGACAATAGAGCCCACAGTCTTGCGTAGACACCTGACATCACCAGCATTGGCTTTTCATAATGTCGTTGCACAAACGATGTTACCTAGTTTTTCTACCACCTCTTGATGTTTGAACTCTGCCGTACCTATACTATAACATTTTAGTTTAACCCATTACTCAAGACATGTACAAAACTTTATCTAGCACCGTTAAACACCACAGTCGAGCACATCCGGATTAAACTGATACAGTGCCACTAGCTACTCTGGCTGGGCTGGCCGGCCATCTTAAAAAAGGCATTGCCACACAATGCCAACACCCTACCACCTCCCTCCACCACTCTTCAAAGAAGCTACCAGTCACCAGATATCACACAGCAATCATGGTAAAAATGCCTGATGCAAAAACGCTACAGACAACAATATTTGCCAATTATGTACTTAAATAATAATACACAATGTACATATAATGCAAAAAGTTATTCACGACCATCGAAACTACCATAAAATTCTTGCACTGTACACTGACCAGTATTGTAAATACTGTATGACCATTGTTGCCTATTGTGTGCATTAAGCAACTCATACATTAACAAGGAAATATATTTAACAGTATATTCACATGTTTCAAACACAATCTACAACATTGTAAGTTTTGTGATTATGGTTTGCAGACGGCATATCCATACAATTGACTCATGAATTATTTCAAGGCTGTCACTAAGTTAATGTCTCATTATCACTGAATATGTTTATATCCTACCAATATATATTCAATGGCAGTATGCAGAGTCTTAAACCATTTGTCAAGATACTTTCATAATTGTACACAAAATTACCAACAGTGTATGTGTGTGTACCTCAGCATGTGAAAACTGCACTCTCATCACAGAAGAATTTTTACAAGCATTGTGTGGAACTGTATGATCTATATGACTGTGATGTCCTCAAGACATAGAACAGTCAAATTGTTTTGATGTTGGAGGAGACATTTCGTACTGTTTTCCCACATTGTGATGTACTAGCTATTTTTGGGTCAAGATTGGCTGGATTCGCTAGTCACACCAATGACATTGATGTGCATCTTAATGTAGGGAGCAATTAACTACCGAGCCACGAGAACCATGTGACTCAGAAGTTGTTTGTCGGGATGGACTACAGGTTTCTCAACAGCCATTAACACACACACACACAAATAAGTTTTATGTAAAACTTCACAACAGATTTCCATTAATACAGATGGTTTTCTTGTGCATCCTTCCATATTTCATTTAGTTTCCACCAGAAATTCTTCTTCCAATTCATCCCATACATCCCACATGGCAAAGTTGTTTCTAAGTTTAAGCAACTTCAGAGGTTACGACAAATGAAATTATTTGGAATGAACTGTGAAACTTTGCTGCAAACTTTTCGAAATATGGAAGTATCTCTGATCATTAAAAATGCCTGTGATAGTGTTGCTAGTAGTAGTATTAGTATTTAGGGGTTTCTAGAGCAATGAATGCAGAATGCTGACCATTAGACACACTACCGCCATCTCGGGGACTTGACCTTTCATAATTTCTCTCAAAATTTCCCTAATTCCCTGCAAAATTTCTTTAATTTCCCTCTAAACCAACCAAAATATCCCAAATTTCCTTGGAAGACAACCAAAATTTTGCCTAATTTTCCTTATGATTCATTCTTTGTAAAAGTATTCTGGTCAAAAGACCAAAAAATGTACTTGCTCCACAATGTAGGTGTGTGATAACTATGGTGTTTCCACCTGCATCGTGGGGCCGGTACAAGCTTATTTCTGACTGCTGTTTTGCTGATAGCCCAGGGCCATTGGAGGCATTAAAGTCAGTTAAATTTTAGTCAGGACTTTAATACAAACCTGAAGGGACCCAGATGTTGCCCCTTTATAAAAAACAAACTTTGTATTAATGAAACTTTGACAAAAGTGCAAAAAGTAGATAAGAATAGTAGTTGTACATACAGTTTTTTTTTTGTTAATAAATTAGGCCTACTGAGAATGTATAGTTTAAAAACAGCTTTAAAATACTTTCAAGAGGATAGTGTATATTTTAGTTTATGCACCGTGCAAAAAATATTTACCATATAGCATAATTACAAATAATACTCTAAATATCCTAAAATGTTCAGACTACAGTGGATTCTCTATCCACCGTTTCTCATGGGACTGACAAAAAATTTCAATACATGAGAGATTTCAATGGATGTGGTCACAATGCTGTAAAATAAATTAATCTGCCTCAGATTGTGTTCCATGGATGCAGGTATTTCAATCCATTAGGTTTCAATACATAGAGAATCCACTATATCATACAGTAGAAACTCGTTGCATCGTTTTCCCGTATCTATCGTTTATTTTTGTTGGTCCCGAAAATTTTCCTATTAAAACTATGTTTAAAAAGTCTATATCAATCGTTTTCGTAAGTATCGTTTTTCCCGCATCCATAGCTCAAAATATCTTGTCCCACAGCCAAAAATTTAGGAGTATCAATAGTTTTTAAAATGAATTTCAACATACAGTGTAAATTTTAAAACGAACAGTTCTAGCGAATGGTATAAGAAAATAATGGCTGCCCACAAAGTAAACATGCCCAGCCAATATTTACGTTTTCCCGGGATTTGCACTTTTTTCTTCAGGTCCTGTTTGTTTGCAAATTAATACACTGTTAAATTTTCCCGCATATCACATCATTAAAGTTTTATTTTTCCCGCTGTTTACGGTTTTCGCCATCCGAAAACAATATAAACACGAGATGTTAGAGTGGCAGATAACGAAGGAAGAAAGGACATCTAATCTTGTTTGGAAATAGAACACAGAAGAAACATCGCCGCAAAGTTGATCACGTGCAAAGCCACAGGAGAATGACCGTGATCTCATGTAACGCTTGCGCTAACGGCACAATAAATTCAAGATGGCGGCAAGAAAATAATTGCCGCCGCTAGCACTATTGATTGTCTCTGACTCTATCGATCACTGTTTTTAAGTTGGAAACATTTGATTTCTTTACTTGCATTCATTTGTCTTTGTTTTTAGCGCAATTAACGGTAACTTTAACCTGAAATTTGCTAAACGTGTTTGAAAATGTTTTATTATAAACAGACGGGTTTTAAAATAATTTCCATTTTAGTGCAGCACGTTTAGATGGTTATGTAACGTTAGAAGAGTTTTCTTATGTTTTGTCTTGTTAGTCAGCTCAGCACACAAAGTACAACTTCAGATTTCGAGAATAGGTAAAAAATAGAGGCAAGTCCACATGCATAGTTGGTCCGCATGCATCATTTTTTTCCTCCGGTCCCTTGAAAAACTATTCATAGAGTTTCTGCTGTAATCAAGATAATGCTTCCCAAGCTATGGAAATATTTGTCATAGCATGTGATACCTATTCCACTTGTGCCATAGCTTCTTCAAATCCATCTGCAGAATGAGAAATGATACAATGCAATTCCTGTATTTCTGTGTGATACCTTAGTCCAAGAGCTGCAAAATAGTAGAAATAGACAGGACGTCATACGTTGATTTAGTTTAGAAGTTTGTATTAAATAACTTTTTTTCGCTAGTACTTTCTCTTGTTGGTCCCAAAAACTACATTGTATTTCATATTAAAATGTTATTTCATAATACACAAACCATATAACCTATATAAGTGTATATGAGTTGAATGGGCAGAACACTAACTATGCATTATAGTGTTTCATATTAACAGGGTATTTATTAAAAAAGGTCTGACTGCATTTGAAATAGGGATGGGACCTCGATACCAGCGATACCTCGATACCCTCGATACTTTAGAGTATCGAGTATCGTGTGAGAATTTCCTAAAGTAGTAAAGTACAGTCAAACCTCGCTCATACGGCACCCGGTTCATACGTACACCTCGGTCGTACGTACAGATTTTCAGAAACTGTGAAAAACGGGGGGGAAAAAATTAAAAAAAAAAATTTAAAAACATGAAAAAGTCCAAAATATACGTGAAAGTTAATTAAAATACAGTCGCAAACTGCAGCATTTATAAACAATACGGGCTG
>PNEQ01027886.1:0-12968 GCA_003012365.1 Medauroidea extradentata | reverse complement strand
TTTTTATAACTTGCTTCCTGATAAGACCTTGGCCGTGAGGAACGACCCCTGTAAAGGGGGCAAGCGGAGTAAGGAGCGAATTACCGTTCTTTTATGTACGAATATGGATGGGACAGATAAAGTCAAACCTTTCATCATTGGCAAGTCAAAAAACCCTCGAGCTTTCAAAAATGCTCGCAACATTCCCTGCGTTTATGAACCTTGGATGACGTCTCAGTTATTCAAGCAATGGCTTCACAGTTTCGATGCGAAAATGGGCGTTTGGAACCGCAAAGTTGTCTTGTTCGTTGATCGATGTCCAGCACATCCCGATGTCAAGTTGAACAATGTGGAACTGGTTTTCTTGCCTGCAAACTGCACGAGTGTGTTGCAACCACTCGACCAGGGTGTCATTAATGTAGTGAAACGGGAATTTCGCTCAATACTTGTAAATGCAGTAATGAGAAAACTCGCAGCAGGAAAAAACGTCTGTAAATGGAATGTGCTGGAAGCCATTAAAGCACTCGCACTGTCTTGGGAGAAAGTTACGCCGGCAGTTATATCTGCGTGTTTTAGACATGCTGGTTTTGTAAAAAACAAACCTGAGCATGCCTCAACATCCAGTTCATGCGAAAATGTGCCAGATATGCGCAATGTTCCAGCAAATGAACCAGGTATTTGGAGTGCCGTTACAGACCAACTAGATGTACAGTGCACTTTCGAAGAGTATGTATCGGCAGACGATAACGTTGAAGTGTGCGGCGAGTTTACAGATGCCGAACTCATTGATTTGGTTTGTAATAAAGAGGAGAGCGTGTCAGAAGAAGAGCAAGACGAAGGAACAACTGAAGTGACGGCCGTTCCATCACAGGCTACGGCAATGGAGGCGCTTGACATCATTAACAGCTTCTACCGTCACAAAAATGCATCTGTCACGGACTTTTAGCTTTTCAAGAAGTCATTTGTCATGAAGGAAAGTGTAATTAAAACGAAGCAAACGAAAATTGATTCCTTCTTCCAAAAACAGTGACTTATTTTTTTTGTGCTAAACATGTTTAGCAAATAACTTTTATTTACTCTTCTGCGTTTAAAAACTGTTCTTAGCTGAAATGATGTAGCCACGGAAGTGACAATGAAAACATAATTTTCATATGACATTTCTTCAGTTGATAGTTTTCGTTTAGTAGAAGTGAAGTTTTGTGCTTTATAACTTTGCGTGCATGCATGTCTACCCAGCGGACCACAGCAGACTGTAGCAGCAGTGGTGCGCTGTGCGCATGCGCGTGCCTCTCAGCTCACATCTGCCGGCTGGCTACCACCACCACCACCCGACAACAGGAAGCACAACGGCCTTGCGCGTGACCTTGCGCTCGCCAACAGCTGCACGTGCTGCGTTGCCAATGCTCGCTAGCTTGTTATACACGTACGTCCATTTAAGTGAGTGCATTTTATACCATGTAAACGTTCCGCCAACTAATTATATGATTAAATCTTTGCTTTTATTGTGTTATGCACAGACAATTCATGTATCAGAATTAAAATACTTTGTAAATTAGGTACAACTATTACTTTTTTTATAACGATAATTCGTTATAGCGATAATTTTTTATGACAATATAAACTATCGTTATAGCGGACTTTTACTGTATTAAAATTGAGGCTCTTTCCTGTTATATTGGTACTTTTCCTGTGGAGATTGTAAAGTAACTACAAAATAATTTTGTCACAGAAATGAAAAATTTTGATACAAAACGTTTCTTTTTCTTTAAGCAACTGACAGGTTACATCAGTAATTTATGTACCACAAATCATAAAGTTCAGCTTTTATTTTCATTCTCTCTGTCATTGATTATGACATTACACACATTTTGAAGTGTGCTGGAACTTCAAATTCCTCACAAATGCTTCATGAATACAGTTTCAGCTACCAATGTTGTTATGACATGTAACTTCAAGCAGGTAAACATAGTGGCCATTCTGCAGGGCATCATGCTAAGTTTAACAATTTTTTTTGTTTTCCTTTAACATGCCTTTTATAAAAAAAACACATGCCATGATATTTGTTCACTTCAAACTCACAAGAGGAAAACAAATTGGAACATAAATTTGTCGTCTGAGAGTTTAATCAGTAGAGGCAAATGTACTGTGCATTCAAAATAATGTTTCAGCAAAACATGCAGGTACCAGTGCACATTTAATAAACATTATAGTGGCTTACTTGAAAATATTTTAGTATAATTGTGGATTTATTTATTGTTACAAACTTAATTTTGCACACATTAACATTTATACTTGACAAAACTATAATGGTGGTAATTTGGTAAGTTGTAAGCTTTGAAATTGGCAAAAATCCACCTACTGTCTATTTCATGTAAGAATTCCGTGTTTTGACAGCCGATGCTACCAATATTTTTAACACAAGCCAGACACGTGTCAACCGTTTAAAACTACAGGACATGACCGTATGACGTGATGAAGAAGTGGTGGCAGCCCTGGTCAACAAATCGGTTAACCTCCATCGCCGACATTGAAAGTAGTGTGTATTATACATGAAAAATGAGTACACATTTTGGAGGAAATTTAATATAATAACACAGTTTCGTATCAAGCATTAGTCAGTTAACTATTTTATGAACAACCCCACTGTTATCAGTCGACCTGTAACCAAAACAAAGCACGGCCATTTGCAAGTGTGAAAAGTTACAGCGTTCGTGTTTGTTTCAGATTCTTATAATGTGTAACTTTATTATTCTGTGTGTATATTTAATATATGGCAGTGTGGGGATTATAAAACCCAGCCTGTAATCGTCAATGGAATATTATGACGTCCGGCAACCAAAACAGAGTGGACATTTGCATTGCGAGTGTTTGAACTTCTTGTGTGTTCGTGTAAGTTTTAGATTCTTGTAAGATGTTATTTTAATATTTTTTGCATTTATGCAATTGTAAATATTGCAATGCAGGGATTAAAATACCCGGCTTGTAATCGCCGACGACAATGGGATATTAAGACGTGTTTCGGAAAACAGGAACTTCAACTGGCGTGTCTACAAAAACAGTCACTAAATAAGTACGTAATCCATTCAGAGAAAAGTGAAACTTAATATAATAATAAGTTAACTAACTTTCATTTTAACAGAATTGGTGGGTAAACACGGTTCTTGTAGTCTTATATGTAAACATGCTTTTTCAAGATGCCGACTCAATAAATTCCATTCATACGAAAAATTCCGCGTTTTATGTTTTTTTTTTTAGCAAGTAAATGGTTAATATCAAGTCCACAGTCCACTGAGATTTTGTGCATGTCAACTGCAAAAATGTAGGCCTACATATTACCAAAAGAAAAGGCCTGAAGACCTACCCTACGCCTGTATATTTCCCGGTCATTAAACTGTACTCGTTTAATAATATGTGTTAATCAACAACATTATTTAATGTTGATATGGGCAATTAGGCCTACCTATGCTTGTTTATTACTTACACTTTGTATTGATATATATTATTTCCATTTCGGTTGTGAGACCACAAATCTTTGCTGTGTAGGCTACAATAAGTGTGTTAGCAAGTTTTTTTAAGTATTGTGAGTCGCATGACTATGATAACACTATTATTTCAGAGGTAGGCCCTACCACAGAAGGTAAGTTTGTTTGATAGTCTACTACTTGAAACTTAGGCCTATACGGCTTTATGATCTGATAGTGCAGAATCAAATTGAAGGCAACACGAAAAATAATAGTAATAATGCTTGCATGAATTTTTTTATTTATTAATTTAGTTTAAATATGTTTGCTTGCAACTTCAGTGTGTTGTAACCAAATAAGCTACTATTATTTAATCTTTTTAGATGTCCAGTAGAAAACATAAGTTGCCCATACATATTTGTTTATTTTTTTGGTAATGTCATTAAATGTTAAAATTTTTATCATACCTAGGAAAATATATATACGGAAAACTCTCACCAGTCCGTAGTTCGAGAATCTGTGGTACTCAAAAATCTGTGGTTTTCTCAAAGCAATGTCCGTTTTGATTATTGCAACGTGTTGCGCCATGCTGCACTGCACCTAGCTTCTTCGAGTTTGTGCTGCGCTGTGCCGCGCTGCTACAGTAGCAAGCATCTAACAGTACTAGTAGCAACAGATCGGCAAGCCCAAGGTCAACGTGTCTTCCCGGAACACAACAAATCAGCAAGACGTGCTCGGACACTGCTCCCGGTATTTGTTAGTATTGTCTGTTGTGAGAATGGCGCAAAAAAAAAAATAAAAAAAAAATAAAAAAAACCACCCAATGTTAACACTACAACAAAAGTTCGAGATTTGCAAGAAATTGGAGCGTGGTGTAAAGGTTTCTGCAATCAAGGAAGAGGATGGCATCGGCGAGACAACTGTGTACGACATTAAAAAGAGTAGCATCAAACTTAGAATGTTTATGTCGAACAGCGAGTTGGAGAAAGGATTTTATGATCTGAAAACACTCCACACGGCCAAACTACAGGATTTGGACAGTGCACTGTACATGTGTTTTTCGTTAAAACGGTAAAGAAAAAGTAGTGGAGATGAAGATAACGATAGTGACGAAGCAGATGTTACGTGGAGTGCGGCCACTGCTGCTTGGGACAAGCTAATGAAATTTTCACAAAGCAATAAAGACTGTCACCCTGTGTCGGAGGTTATGCAATGCCATAACCTGCATTCTACCTTCCTTCACAAAAGACGACAGACCATCAAACAGTCACATCCGCACTCACATGGTGGGACTATCGACACAGCAACAGAGTGAGCCGTCTGCTCCAACTTCGTGTGCTGTTAATTGCAACTCTAGAAATAATCAAAGTCTACTTTTTGTGTGTTTCCTTAGTTTTATGTGTGTGCAAGCTATTTGACGCAAAAGTGTATAAATATTACTAATCTGTGCTTAAAGTGTTAAATGTTTATTTTTTTGCCTTGTTTGGAATAATCAATGATTGCTGGTAAGTAAAATTTGAGGTATTGCTATGTGCACTGTAGTTTACTTCGCCGGCACATGGGCGGAGAAGGAAATAGTAATCACTGTTTCTGCCGCTCTGTGACAATGACAAGTTGTTTACGATTTGATGGCTCGCAGCCAGCTGCCCGTGCCCAGAGCCAGCCGGCCAGTATTGCCAAACATGTTTGAGGTGCCGTTTTTTTTATAAATTATTTTATTTTAAACAGTGTTGGCTTATACCTGTAAGTCCTCAATTTACATCAGGGACGACGTAAATCGGGACGACGTAAATCGGGGACTAACAGTATATGAAACTTTTTTTTAAACTTAGCAAATTTTAGTTATGTGAAAATAAAGTATTTAAAAAATCAGATGTTTTCAGAAATCGGAAGGTCACAAATCCCTGAGACCCCCGGATTTGTGAATTTACTGTGTATTTAAATGATAGTATTAACTTAACATCCATAGAGTAGGCTATCTATTACTGTAATATGAAATAATTCCATCAACGTAGCCTACCTAACCCTAGAAAGATTATTGTGCAGCAGTACTGAAAATAAATTATTTGTCTAAGATCTACAAAATAATCTAAAGAAAATCACAACACACTTTGGATGTTATTGCAATCATAATATACCTTAACTGTTGACATGTTTTGGTTGTCAGCTGGACAGCACATGGTGGGGGAAGGATACATATGTTTTTGTTTACATTGTTCTACTTTTTTATGATCTGTCAAATAATGGAATTCAATTCTTATACTGTATGGACAGTAGTAACAAATTCTTAGTTATTTATGTAGGCTAAGCTAGTTTACGAATTGTCGCTTGGTGCATTTACAAATTGCTGAGATGGAAGTTTGCTTACATTCTAAAATATTAATTAATTACTTGATTGCACTCAATCCCAACCTGGCTAACCTACTGTGATAGAGTGAACCTAATCATGTGACTAAGAAAACCTAGCTAAAATTTATCAGGTTACTTTTTGTAAACACCTCTAATGCTAAGGTCATGCGATGTGCCAATTGGAACACTTGCTTACATACAAAAAAAAAATGAACTTAGAAATTCAGCATGCAAACATGCAAATAAAAGTGCAAGAAATATTAGTGCTGTTGCCGATACAGAACGGGAGGATATATGTGATCATCCTAACATTTAAATCACATAGAAATTATTTGCCAATGTACAACCTGCCTCCATGCAAGACCCAGACCTCTCATTTTCAAAATACAACACAGAGAGAGAGAGACATATAGATATAGACAGACATAGATATAGAAAACATTGAATATTTGATTGTAATTTGTGTAAATTATTGGATGAGCGATAATCTCTGGGAAGGTATAATAAAATTATACATCATTAAAAGCAGGTAATACATGTCAACATGTGATCCCAACATCAACACGTGAAATCAATTAAAGATTTTTGTGAACCTTATGAAACAATTTTCTGAAACACCCAGCTCCACATCTAGTGTTTTCTGAGCCTAGACAGCTTTCGTGGTAAAACTAGAGATGGCAGAACAAATGCTACAAGTATCGTGTTTCTAAATTTTAGTTTGTAATTTATGTTTAAGGTATTCATAATGACTTCTAATTTTAATATTATTTAAGCTTTCACCTATCTTTGTAGTAGCCTTGAATTTGTAAAAGTACTAGCTTGTGTAGTGTGTGTTCTTTCCAATCATTTTCATTATCATTGATTTAAAAACCCTAGTGTACTTTTGAGATAGGCTATCTTTGCAGCTAAATTTTTAAGGTGGCCAGCATGTGCAAACAACTTTAGTGTAAATTGTGATTAAGCTTTGCCAAGCTGTCAGGTTCAAATGTAGTTTCCAAAATTACTTCTATTGCATGTTTATTGTATCATTTGTCAAAAAAACTTTCTCTTTAATCCGCTAGGTGGTAGCATGGCAGTGGTATTAATGGCAGGGATGTGAGAATAGTATGGAGTTAACTGGTTTTTCCCTATATAATCATTGCGTTATGTACTAACGTTGTACAGGCTGTGTCTAAATTAGCATTACAAAAAGGGCTTGTAGGGGTGACCCAGAACGTTACATTGTGTCATCTGTGGAAATGTATTGTTTCCTCATGACCAGGTGTGTGACACTAGATAGGGCCTAAGATCATGAGCACTAACGACTGATTGTTACCAACATTGTGATGGCTCCGAAAAATACAACAAAATGGATTGCAAACATTTTTTCGGCAATATTTTCACAATTCATGTACATGATTATAAGGATCAAAGATAGCAAATAGTTTCCATTTAAACATGTAATATGATAAAACATTTTTTTCCTTGGGTTTGCGAGCCTGATCGTTTTGAGTCTATTATATTTGTCTGTTACCAAATGACTGTTGTAATTACCTTATATCATGTTATTTGAAGGCGAGTTTTTAACCCAGACGTAAACAGAAGGGTGTTGTAAGTTTGACGTGTCTGTCTGTGGCATTGTAGCTCCTAAACGAATAAACCAATTTTGATGAGTTTTTTTTTGTTTGAAAGCTGACTAGGTCGAGAGTGATCTTAGCTATGATTCAAGGAAATATTTTCAGCCATTTAAAGATCATCAGCTCATTACTAGTTTTTTTTGTTAATGTGAGCAATTAAACTGGTTGATCGATTCGAAATTTAGTATTCTGTGAGTCGGGAGTTTTTAAGATTTAAGTCTTAGTTACTAGTGTTTTATATATTTACAGTGTTATTGATTGCTTCTTATGCGTGCAGTACAGTAAAACTCTGTTAAGAAGTTTTTGAAGGGACTGAAAAATTCAAACTTATTATATGGGAAAACTTTTTAAGTGGGAACTTCTTAATAGAGTTTTACTGTATTTGATTTACATTACAAATAATGTGTGTAGTAAAATGTTCAGTGCCTTGTTGCATTTCCAAAAAAAATTATTTTACAAATTCATGCCACTTTTGATGCTTACAAATGAATTATGTGAACATACTTTTATATACACAAACATACCCCAAGAAATGTTCAAATCATGCATTATCAAACTTTTAAAACCTAAAACTGCAAAATGGCATATTAACGACGGTAATTTGTAGGGACAAAACCAAATTCTTTTGAAAAATCAACTGACTGAAAATAGTCATAAAGGAAATTAAGAAATTATGTACACAGAAAAAAAGTATTAACGAAGAAAGTATAAAATAGTATTTCTTAGGCATTAACTTATGTATTAACGTTTCGAAAAGTAAATTATAAATTAAGCGGGTGATTCCTTGCACAATTTCAAGCTGCAAGATTTGTTTAATTTTATCGTTAGTGAGGTCAAAAGAGCCCAGAAAATAATATGCGAGGCTTAACCTGGGAGTGCCAACTCTGTCCTTCACATGCTCCTTGGTCATGACTTACAAAACACACTTCATGTTTACCTCTCCCACTCCTGCTAGACTCTACAGTGTATTTCTTCTGGGTCTACGACATGTAAGCTCTCCAAAATATGACAGAAGAGAAATAATAGCAACATGCAGTGGCCTTCAAGCAGAAATAGTTATGGGAGTGCCTCACAGTTAGTTGTAAAACTACCGTACGCCAAAGTGCACAAGGTACACAAGAACAAACCTTGTTCAGCCTTTTGAGTTCTGCTTGCAAAACTGGGAAATCAAACCTGTCACCATTGTGTGCTATGAGGCACACAGGGGGTGGCAGTCTTCGTAAGAAGCTCTCAAGAATATTGTACACATCACAGTCAAAAGGCTTTTGTTCTTGCAGCAGCACATTGTCTAAACCTGTGAAGGAGAAAACATACAGTAGAACTCCATTTTACATGTTCCCTTAGTTTACACTTGTTTTCTCTGGCTCTAAACAAACCTCGTTCAGTATACCCTTTACTTAACCAGCATTTTACCAGGGTGTCCTGCAAAAGTTGTATTTTAATTTCCAGTACATTTCTCACATTTTCTGAGAAATTTTACAGTTAAGTAGGTTATATTACCCTCAAGAATTTTTCACTTAATCCTAATACATCAAAACTGTGAGCTAAATTTATTTAAGTCACATTTTGCGAAACAAAATACTGTACATATAAATAATATTTGGTAAAAGAAACAAGTGCTAAGGGATACATATTTTGAATGTATTCATTTGTGTTTTGCATCTATATTCCCTATTTGCAGGCGCAGCAATTTTATCCTTTTTATTTTTCACTGTTTTTGCTGCCTATAAAATTAATGCTGTATTTTGCCATTCATTCCTGGTTTTTCATACTATGCATGATGAAAATTTATGCAGTTTCCGGAGACATCAATTAAGTAAAATTACACAACACAACTGTATTAGAATCAAAACAATATTTGTACTTCATCCTTGCTGTCGCATAAATGTGGTTAATCTTTATCAAATTACAATGTTAAACAACATAAAAAATTACCAAGTACCGTGTTACAACAGGATAAATAAACGCATTCACTGAACCTAAACATACGCCCGCCATTTTCTTGTCTACTTCGATATACTTAAATCTCGCTTTCGCTCAAAAATTGATTCTGTCGATTCACTTTCAATCAATTCTCAAATCAAAGGCGTTATTTATTACGAAACACGTAGAAAATTTTGCAAGTATTTTTTAATTTTGCGCAGAATGATGGAACTTTGCCATTTTAAACAAAAATTTAAAAATTCGCAACTTTGCATGTCACGAAAAACACTTGTCTCCAGAAATAATTAAAATTGCAGCTGTCAAAAGTACCCTCAAATTTCTTGATGACTGATAACGAATTGATTGGTGGCAAAGAAATTCCCACAGAAAAGAAAAATTTCAAGTGCGGAAATTACGCAACAGCAGCTACAAACAGTTTTGCAAGGACATCTTACGGGAAACAGCAGCTATTCAACAGAACTGGCATATGAAGAGAGAAAATGGCAGTAACCAAGATAACCACCTAGGATTGGCAGGAAGACAGCATCGGACAGGAACTTCACAACCTGCAGGCGGACTGATTCCTGGGTAGCAGATCCAATCGTCCTTCAATCATCAACGGTGAGGGCAGGACTTCGCAGCACAGTAGCAAAGCACTATGTTCCACGTGTGGTTATAAACACCAGTACAATGTATGCCCAGATTTTGGTAGAGAGTGCGCTGTGTGTCACAAGAAAGATTATTTTGCTAAAACGTGTAGGTAAAAATGTAACTTTGTGAATAATGTGACAATTCATGATACTATACCATGTGACAATGACAGTACAGTACAATGCAATGTCTCAGATAAACCATGTAACTTAATGTAGTAAATCTTGAACACGTCAATGTTAGGTAAAGTAAATCAAACTATGGACATGGAACAGTGTAAGAAAACCTGGGTAGAATGACTTGAAATCAAAAATAGAAAAGTATGGCTGAAATTAGACACTGGCGTTCAAGTGAATGAGATAACGGATAAAATTGTGATAAACTGGGTATGAATACTGTGCCATCTGGAACGAAATTAGAAATTTATAGTGGTAATCAGATTGTTGTGAAAGGAAAGTGCTAGTGTTGGTGTAAGTTTAAAGGTAATAGTTCAGTAGTTGTTTAATTTAAAGTAGTGGAGGACAACATTAACACACATGATCTCATAAGGAGGGTAGCTACTGTGAATAGCTACCAATCCAAGAGCGTAGGGCACTACCACAGTCGGTAGTGACAATATTAAAAGAGAATAAGAGTATTTTTGAAGGGATAGGAACATTCAACTGAGCTGGTCAGCTCACCACCCTATGTGCCCTTAATGGTTGCTTCAAGTATGTGACAATAATTGATCACAAAATGTCCAAAGCCAAAAAACAGAACCAATAGAATCATTACACGTAATTAACAAATGTGAATAACTGGCTTCCGATCCCCTCGCGACCGAAACTGCACCGCATCGCCAAATTCCACAGGGATAAGTGTAAATTAATGACCAACTCTATGCAAAAAGGTCCCAAATTTAACAAAACTTACCAGAAACTAAAGAATGGTAGCACTGTGCCACGTCGGCCACGAAGATGTCGGTAAAACACACTCGCAAGCAGGACGAAAGAAGAGTGACCCAGCACCGCTTGGGAAGTCACAACTAGGCTCGGAAGAAGAGAGGTAAACGGGGAAAGCACGAAGACGGCCGAACCTGGCCTAACATCGTCGAAGCTGTGCAAAGTGCATCAGAGTCAGAGAGGGAGGGGATAACGAGTTCATTGGCGGGCTAACACACGGCGCACTATTCAAAGTCACAAGCCAGAATAACGTCAGTCCAGGAAAATTATTGTCACATACTTGAAGCAACCATTAAGGGCACATAGGGTGGTGAGCTGACCAGCTCACAACTATACTTATCACACTGAGTTGAAAGAAGGGGTAGAACCACATGCAACTAGAACTAAGAAAATCCGATTTTCACTGTTAGAACCTCTAAAAGCTGAATTAGATAGAATGGAAAAGATAGGAATAGCTAAGAAAGTGATGGAACTAACTCATTAGGTTAATTCCCTTGTTAGAAAACCAGACAAAAGTTTAAGAATTTGTTTGGATCTGCACAAATTAAATAAAGCTAATGTTCAAGAATATTATTACTTACCAACTTTCGAGGAATTGGTTTCAAAAATGCCTGCTGCAAAAGTCTTCAAGAACCTTAGATGCTTGTGGAGGCTTTTGGCAAGTTAAATTAAATGAAGAGAGTAAGAAATTTACTACTTTTAACACACAATTTGGTCTGTACCAGTTTACGAGAATGCCATTGGTTGTGCTCAGCTGTAGGATTTCAGAAATGTATGAACCATATTTTTGCAGGACTTCAAGGACTTGAAATAGACATTGATGATCTTGTGATATAGGGTAGGCCTAGTAGTCAAGAGGAACATGACAATATGCTAAAACTAGTCTTGCAGAGAGCAAAAGCAAATGGGGTGAAATTTAACTTGTGTAAGTGTACATTTAGTTCATCAGAAGTTAAGTACGTGCGACACATGTTGGGGGAACAAGGTATTAGTCCGGATCCAGAGAAAATTAAAACCGTTGTAAACATGCCGGAACCAATGAGAAAGAAAGAGTTGGTAACACCTCTGGGTATGGTCACCTGTGTTTCAAAATTTGTTCCTCATGTGAATGAAATAAGTAGACCGTTGAGGGACTTGATAAAGAAAGGGGTAGATTGTTTGTGGACACAAGAACATAGTAAGGCCTAGACTGATGTCTAAGTATCATTAAAAGCAACCCCAGTTTTACAATACTATAATAAAGACTTATCATTGGTATTATCAGTTGATGCTTTAAGGCCTGATTCCCAATGCGCAGTCAGCAGTCGACTGCCGACAGCCGACTGCTGGCAGTTGGCAGTCGAATACAATTCATAATGTGCAGTTCAGCAGTCATTATGTTTTTTGCATTATTTTTAAAAACTGTTATTTAATAATTGGCCATTTTTTTAACATATTGTTTTTAAATTTGAAAAATTGCTTAGTTTGCTTTTAGAACCATACATAATCTCTTAAAACAATATTTGTTTACATCACGTGATTACGAGAGTTACGCCTGATTGGTTGGAGGTTTTCGGCAGTCTGCAGTCCAGCAGTCAGAGATAGCCTAAAGTTCGCCATCTCCGACTGCTGAACTGCGGACTGCTCGACTGCGGACTGCACATTGTGAATACACACATCTTAAGGTACATAGTAATCTCTGACAGCGGACTGCTGACTGCGCATTGTGAATCAGGCCTAAATCATAGTCTTAGTGCAGTACTCTTGCAAAATGGTTTAATATTAGTGTATGCACACAAAGCACTTACTGAGAGTGTAAAGAATTATGCTCAGATTGAGAAGGAATATTTGTCCATACTGTAACATAGCATTTGCTATGTTAAAGGCTTTAGTAAATTTTCATTGTGTTTGTTGGTATGCTTGCTTCCAAGGCATACAGCGGTGATGTCTTTGGCTTAAAGTATTCATGTTATAAATTATTTTTGTTTATTTAGTATAATCTATGTATTAAATGAGTGTTTGTTCTTTGCACTTTGCATCAGAGCTTCCATGACCCGCCTTGAATTTTG
>PNEQ01027885.1:0-14203 GCA_003012365.1 Medauroidea extradentata | reverse complement strand
GCAAAAATTTGATGCCGGGTTCCTTAACAGAGCCAAATCTGCAACAACACAGTGTTTGAAGAAGCCATAAATTAAATCAATTGCCTAAAAAATGTTTTATTTCTTTAAGTTTTGATTATTTTGTGTAGTTCTAAGAGGTGACAAATTTTGTAGATCAAGAAAAACATCTATTAAGAAAATTGCAATCTAGGACCAACAGCTTTTTAGGGTGAGTGAATTCCACATTATTTATTACCTAGTTTGTGAATGATGTGCACCTACTGTCCCTTACTTCCTTGCCCTTTTCCAAACCTATTTCTATTTCGTATTTTGTAATTTATTATTTTATAAGAAAATCACACTTTTTGTTCTTCAAATAGCAATTATTCTCATAAAAAGTTACAATTTCTAATGACACTTTTCCAATGTTTACTTTAAAAATGTGCTCAAGTAGCACCATTTTTCACCTTCAAATTAAAATTTTTCCGGGGGAGGGCCCCCGGACCCCCCGCTTTATTAGTGGGATAAGTGTTAACTCACCTCGAAAAATCTCCCTCTTTTGGACTTGTCAAGGTTGGCAGGTATGGTAATGTTGGTAAGAATCACAATGATGTAATGTGCTTCTAGACTGGTAACAATTTGCTTGTTACTTTTGAACGATTCTTGCAATGGGGACACGTAAGAAAGTAAAGAAGTGTTTTGGACATACACCATTGCAACAAATAGGTGTGTCACAGAAAAACCAGATGCACACAAACTAACAAAACAAACAGACAAGGAAACAAACAAAAGGACTTTGTTTGCAACTTGCAAACATAGGTACACATACAATTCCACAAGGAATTCAACCAATGAGTTACAAGAAAATTAATTAACACAAACTAGCACCCAAGCATTAAAAATAAACCAAGGAAAAATAAATATATATCTCAGATGTTCCATAACTTACTGACGGAATTCCTTATTTGGAATAATCTGAGTTATTTATTTATTTTTCCTTGGTTTATTTTTGATGCTTGGGTGCTCGTTTGTGTTAATTTACTTTCTTGTAACTCATTTACTGAATTCCTTGTGGAATCGTATATGTGTACCTGTGTTTGCCAGTTGCAAAGTCCTTTTGTTTGTTTCCTTGTCTGTTCGTTTGTGTGTATCCTCTGGTTTTTCTGTAACACACCTATTTGTTGCAATGGGGTATGTCCAAAACACTTCTTTAGTTTCTAACAGTTTTCTTGTTTATTTCATAAAAATTTGAACCACAAAGTTAGTTCTGGAATTATCTCTCTAGCCAGTTTTTGTTTGTAGGTTGTGGTGAAGATTAACATGTTGAAGAGACATTCTACTCTGATACATTCCTTCCAAGGAACACCTGATAAAACTTTCAAATGTGGCAGTATCAAGCAAAGCAAAAAATAGGTCAGGTTAACTATTGAGACTACTGTACAGCATCCTGTTGTAACACTGACACAGCCAATTGGTGACACCTTTGTCTCTCACATCTCATCAATCTTCTGTCATTTGCTTTGATCTGAGGAATACAATCGATACTTCCCTGCATCCTAGCTAAAAGACAAAAAGTGCTTATGCTATGTCTTCCTCATCCCTGGCATCATCTACATCTTTCCCTTCAACACAGGCCACAGGACTCAGTTTTAAATTATAAATTTTATTAAATTATGCTCGTGAATTTTTTTTTCTACGGTATTCAATAGAAAAGTTTTACAAGAAGTATTAAATTTGTGATCCTTAGTATGGTTTCTTACTATCCTGGCCAATCATGTTACATTCTACGTTACAGTACGTATACATTTTTGTCACATACTTCATATCACCTGTTAGCTACTCTTGGTACATTCATCCATAGTTTGTGATTGCACTGTGTGACTGTTGAAAAGACAATACGAAAATGCTGAGATGTATAAAGCGTGTCTAGAAAAAAAAATAGGTTATATTTTATTCATTCCAATTTCACTTTTACTTCAATTATAATATTAAACATTCTCTTTACTTTTGACAGAACAACAACAGCTATACAGCACTAAAACTTTTAACACACTTTTTTGCTTGCAATGTATATGTTTTGGCAGTTACTGACTAGAAAATGACATACATGCACAAATATTTTATGGGCGAGGACGACTTGATCGCTGTACAAAACATCCTTTGAAAGAATTGAGGCGAACGTCAATTTCTCCTTCTTCCAACTGAAACAAAACATCCAATTCAAAAATGAAAATTTAGAACATTAGTAAACATAGTGTGACGGGTCTGTTGTGTGTAGATGTAGTGTGAAGTGTTGATGTCGTCGATGTTGTAGATGATTATGTCCCTGTTCCCGGCGACACTCGTAACGGGTCTGTGTCCTACACGTTTGTCGTCGTCCTCTGCGTTGTCGATGATGTTGTCTGGGAGAGAATGTTCAGCATCTTAATCTTTCAATCGTGCCCGGATAGCCGCTTTGCCCCTTAGGTTTTTATCGTTTGGTTAAAATATAGTGGCATAACTACCAATTAAAAAAAAAAACAAAGGCAGGAATACCTTCCTAACTGTTATTTATTTGTAGCAAACCAGTCTGTTTTCTGACACTAGTTGCTGAAGGCATACACAAACAAATATCAAGCAAAGTGAAATAGGTGACGTAACAATATAGTTCTTACTGAGTGTGCACGAGAGGATGTCATAGCTCGCAACCGCTCTTTACCAACTTTAGTACTCACGAGTAAATAGTTGCTCTGTTCACATATATGATTACACGGTTACATATGGTGCAACACAGTTAGTTGTACCAAGAATGAAGCATGAAAGTGATGAATAAAATTCTAGCTAGAGCGATTTCGCCTCCGAGGCTTGACTTCTCCGTGCCAGCGCTCCCTTACACCTCCTGTCTGCCCCGCCATGACACCTCGACCTTAGCCAGCCATCTCCCGGCAACCGTGCTGAAGCTCCGATGTACCACGACTAACTTTCCTGGACAGACACCCGGACTTACTCGACCGAGTGGCGGAGTGATACAACGGTACCCAGGTTGATTGAAAAGCTGGCCAATTTACATTTACTATGGAAGAAAAGTATGTAAAATTGTTACTGACAAATTCTCAAAGCGTTTTATTCTACCATACCAGCTAAATATTCATTAGTTTATTAATTGGGGATGTGCTGCGTCATCAATCTGTCGCGGATCACCACCTTTTTAGAGTTCTGCTGCACACGACACTACCACCCACGTTGAAGGCCTAATGACATGCTGCCTTCGCAGCATTCCAGCATATCTCTGTACGTGCCTCCCAGCGAGTGAACTCTGACCTGCCTGCCAGATAAATTCCACTCCAGGAGAAGCAAGCTAAGAGGCTAATTGAAAATTTAAAAATCCAAACAAGGCAAAATATAAAAAAAAGTTACTGTACTTAGAAAATTTGCTTGAAATTAAATTAGCTTTAAAATGAGTCCAAACACGATATTAATCAGATAAAATTGACCCGCAAAATTTACTACTTTTAATCTTGCTTTAACTGTTAAAATCTAAATTTTGAATAAATTTCCAATGCTGATTTCTGTGCTAGCATCCCCAATTAATCTGTTGGATCCCGCCGTATACATCCTTATACTTGGTTATGTTGGCCTAGTTATGAACAACAACAAAATATTAGTCAAAAAAATTTAAATTACTATATGATAAAAGGCTAAGTTAGTACTACGTGCCAGTGCACGTCACAATAGTGATAAAATAAATACCAGAAATTTAGCCGTAAGTAATACTAAACATAATTTTATAAGAAGGTCATGCTCTTTCGTTCCTATTGTTTTTGCGATAATTATTTTTTTTTTAAACTGAAATGAGAGCAGATATCAAAAATCTATCTGGCAGTGTTGTTTAAAATGGTTTCTGTCGTGATAACTAATTTTTTTAAAGCAAGAAATTATATGGTTTCGACTAAAAAGTCAATCAGAATTTGGTTAATTACGTAACTAGCAAAAAACCATAGTATTTATTGCCTTAAAAAATCAGCCAATATGGAGAAGACGATTTTAAACAAAACTGCCAGACATATTTTTTTATATTTGCTCTCATTTAGGCATAAAAAATTAATATAGTTAAATAACAGAAACAAGGGTACATGGCCTTATGGTGATGTTTGCATAATATTATTATATAATGAAAAAGTAATTCTGCACATAGCTGGAACTATAACTGAAATTTATGTTTTTGTAGTAGTAGTTCACATGAATAATTTTGTTTATGCTGTGATCCTATGGTACTGTAATCCTACAAACTGATTTTGCCTATCTGATCCTGTAAAAATAATTACGTTATTGCAAGTTGTTTGTGTGATATAATCCACTGAGCTAGTCAATATTTGATTTGAAATACTTACAACATTGTGGCAAGCTTAGATTTATATCATGATTTCTTGTTTTTTTGTATGTGTGTGGCAGAGTTGAAGAAACTTACTTTCGTATTTTGTGCCAAGTAAAGACTCAATTTTTTGCATGTGGAAAACATGGCAGGTGATGCTGTTGGTAGATTGGTTTTCTCAGGGTACTCCCATTTCCAGACTCAGCAGACAGTTATGGCACCGTTCTGAAGTCTGCTTTCGAGAGATGTGATGCTCTGCCCTTGGGTACCCTCATTTTTTTTTTTTTGTTTCAGTATTTCAGTTTTTTTTACCCCTTCCTTCTTCCAGCTAGTTAATACTCTACTATTATTTATAAGGTAAGATTTCCAATTGGTGTAGTGGTTAGTGCCATTTTGATTCCATGTTGAAAAGTGTTAAGACGGTGCTTCCACAGTCCTGAGATGGTATCAAATAAGTCGTGGCTTATTATTTGCCACCCCGTGCTATAAGCATTCTTGTGAATTGCAAACATTGTTTACAGTAATGTGTTTACATGGATGTTTATACAAACCATAGAATTAAGTATACTACTAAGAAGTTTGGTCAGTTTAAATTTTTCTAAAACTGTAAATGTTTTTTAAAGAAGTGTACAATCCTATGAATTGTGGGATGTACAGTATATTTGTTGCACACTAATGCCATTGAAACTAATACCCCGTGTTTCCAATGCAAAATGTACCAAAATAATATTTTTTTTTTATTTCAAATATGTGTTGCAGTGCCTTTCTTCTCCAGATCAAATAAGATTCATTTTTTATGTGTACGAGTTAACTTATGATATGTTTAGAGTTTTAAAAAACTACAATGAAGGGTATTCTGGAAGTGTTGTAAGTAGGCTCAGTTTTCGGAAAAGTAAAATTTGAAAGCACTTAGTTTGATAACATTATGATTTTATTTAAGGGTCAGATTAAACTGAAATACATTTTCATTTATCAACTCAAGATGGTGAGGGATAGTGGTCTTTGTGTAGAGAATCTCAATAGGTCAGGAAATTTCAGCAGTTCACATCAAACAGCTGCATTATATTTATAGATTGCGACACTGTTGACATTCAAACTACCCCGAGTATTAGCAAAATCTTTTTATGGAAAAAGTAGTAGTTAAAGACAAGGCTGCATCAAGAAAAAATAAAAGAAAAGAAAAAACTGATATCCATGAAACAAGGGTGTACTGTTGCCACATACGGACATTCTCCCACGTTGAATCTGTTTCATGTAAATAACCACAACGTTAGTTGTCCATAACTATGCCAGCTTCAGCTATCGCAGCTTTGGTTTGGCAAGAAAGCCTTCCATTTGTAGCTTCCATCCCAGGCTCATGCAGCCATTCCCCTGCCTCCCCTCAAAACGCAAACAAACCATTGCGACAGCCTCCCTGCGGAAAGCTTTACTGGCAGAGCTTTTAAACACTTTGGTTTGCTCGTAAACTATTTAGTTTCTTATAATGTACAGTACCTACATTCTCTCAAGTAAAATGTTAAAAATATTACACCAAACTGTGGGAGACAACGTTAACTTTGAGAAAATGTAAGTTTCAATTAAATACTTACTTCAAATGCAACGTCGTTTGGAAACTGGGCAAGAACTTCTTGCCTTGCTTACGCTGATGAGGCGCCACTGATATGCACTTCTTGCAATATTTTACAAGTGTATATTGTAACCGCTAGTTTTCTACAGGAATGGTAATACAACCCTTATTCTTTGGTTTATTTTTATGACTTATTTGATACACAGTTTTCTCTCCAGATACGCTAAAAACTTGTCTGTCAACCCATAATAATAGAGGCATTGTACAATACATTTATTGCAAGAAATATGGAATAAATTTACACTTTCCACCAATCACACTTTTGAAACAGAAAATCTTTTTGTACCCTCCAAAAAGTTTATTTCCCCCCCCCCCCTCCTCTTCTTGCAGTTTAGTGAAACTTTTAAGATATTCACGTATCTAAAAAAATGTTTCATTCAAATGGATATTGTACTTACTTGGTCAAATTGATATACGTCTTGGTAGCATGATGGAGAAATACATTCCCTGACACATCTTACGCGGGACAACCCAGTCATATGAGAGCAAGATGGGCTCTGTTCGCATGCAGATTCAAATTCCCGAAATGCCATTTCCTGAAATTAATGCACATGATGATATTGGTTAACTTAAATGTACATATGAAGTCAACACAATGCATTTTAATAACAAGCAGTATTAAGCCCTGAATGAAACACTTGTTCCAGTTAACACAGCATGGCATTCATATCACTATTTTGAATCCCAGATAAATTATCCTCCATCTTGTGTGTCAGAAATACTTGGTAAATTCCTGCTGAACAACTCCCAGTTGAAATACATAATACTATTGTGTACAAATTTTTGAAGGCTCTGCCTTAAGGAAATTGGTGTATGTCACATGGTTTATTATTAAAGTTGTCTTACAGTGCACATTTAGTTTATCAACACATTTTAAGTTGCATAATGTGTATTTTAAATTTTTAGAAATTATTACTATTTTTTTAAATTTTATCTTTCCAGAACTGATTTTTCTACGGCAACTACAGAAAGGAAAATATTAAAATTACTGAGGTCTTCTCTTGTGATAATTAAAATGATGGAGTCAAATAAAATCTTGAATATATAGAAACAATCTGAAAATGATTTTCCCATGGATATTGTAAAATAACTGTAAAATTTGTCACTAAGTGAAAAATTTTGATACAAAACATTTTCACTCTTCATACTACACATACGTAATACAATGTAGAGTATATGCACAAAAGATTAGTCGGATCCATGTCAATCATAGGCAGTACTGACATCACTGCGTTTCTTGGATGATCACCTTTGTATATCTCTTGACATAAACCATGGCATTGCTGTGCAGGAGAAAAGGCCCATAGTATATCAGTATATTTTGTGACATCGGTAAAATTAATGTCAAATTCAAGTGGTACGTGCTTCAGAAAGCATTGTCCAGTAGAATTTGATGGATGAACTTTAATGTTGATCATTGAAATGTCAACTACTTCCTTCAAGTGCGTGCATTTTCGTTTGTTCCCCCTTTTTTTGGACATAGATATCCAGAGGTTATTATCGCTATGATACTCATGCCATGAAGTGTTACATGCCCAGCCAACGTGCAATATTATGGTCAACTTTGTCTACATCGAGCAAGTCGTCCAGGGCTATATCCAAGCAGATCATTACCTATCGCTGCTGCAACTGAACATTGTGAAAATTGTAACACCTCTGATTACTAACAAGAAAAACCCATGCTGTGTAGAGCATCTACTAAATACCTTGAGCCTGTGTTCAAGTTTAGCATGACTCTTGAGCATACAGCTTGTTCAATGGCTTGGCCAATATATGTGTATTTTGTCCTTCCCAGTTACAGTAACTTCTAAAAATGTCAGAACACTGTCATGGAACTGAGAAGTGTTGCCCGTGCACTATGCAGAAAACGTCTATAAGATACATACACATCTGCTACTGCTGTAATTTCTTTCATATCTACTCGTACAAAGTGTGGTGCTGTAAGAATAAACTCTCTTTTATTTTCTTCTGTGTCTCAAGTTCTAGCACTCTGATAGTGCTCTCTAAGAACATTACTGGTAACTGCTTTCTTTGTGAAGGTAACAATATTCTTTACTTTGAGTAACTGTGGTAATATCTAAACCATCCTCAAAGTGTTTAAGTAATTTTTTTTTCATATACTATTTTGAATAAGGCAATACTCCATTATTTGGTAAATATTCTGCCTTCATGTTTACTAAAACATGAACTGTAATCTGTTTCTCATTGCTATCTTCAAAGTTCTGTGCTACTTTTAGAAATGTTTCATGGCACTCTTTAACCTCTGGCTGTCCAGTTGATTCCAATGGTTTGTTTGAGAAGGTAGACAGTATAAGATTGACTGTTCAAAAGTTATCATCAAATGTGTAGTGTTAAGGATCTGCTGTGTGAAGATCGGAGACAGCAGACTGAATTCGAGCATGCACTTCCATGGCCCATTCATAGTTACATTCTGCACAGTCTTCCTGCAAACGTTTGTGAAAACTTGTAGCGCGGACAAAATAAGACTGCTTGTTTAAAATGTGCCGCTGGGTAACTTTATCTCCACACAATAAACATTATTCTTCTTCCAAATAAATAATGGTTCTTTAGGTAGTAGGCTACATCATATTTCTCAAGAGACTTTTCGACAGGAGACTAAATATGAACTTTAAATTTACAAATCTTGCTCTACATCTGTTATGGATACAATTACCAATGTTGAAATGAAAAGGACTTAGTTTAATTCCTTGCAGACTCAGTGAATTCCTTGCACCCCTTCATTTGTCAATTTAGAACATTCTTCATTGCTCAAAGCCGCGCTACAAAAGAGACACTGTTCGTCATCTACCTTCCTCTTATGTTCTGCTGTGGCTTCCATCTTACCAACTTCTAGATTGACTTTTCTTCATATTCTGTCATTACTGCCAGTAGCAAATCAAAAACCTTGTAAAACATTATTAATGTTTGTTATATATGTTACACACTTCCATATTTGTATTCACACATCTATCATCAGTTAAATATTGCTTTCCAAAAACAAATTTTACAAAATAGAAGACAATATTTACTAATTTGATTAAAGTACTCTTAGACAACTATTCATACTAGAAGTAAGCCTATGAAACAATAATATTATTACAGAAAAAAGTACACTCTATATTTATTATTTTATTCATTTAAAAAAAAAAAAAAAATAGTGCACCATTCAATATTTTTGCAGAAAGCAATTTGAGCAAGTGGTGGTGGTGTTTTTTTTCTTTCTTTTCGAAATACTCGAAGCTCTGCCGTTTGAGCATGAACCACTGTAAATTGACGAAATAGAAAGTATCTTGCGGGAAATTTTATGCTCTTTAAATTTAGTCCTAATGAGTTTTCTTACGAAATGTACCATTCATAAGTTACTACTAATTTTTTTGTTAAAAAGTGTATTTGGATGCCATTTTTTTTTTAAATAGCTGTGATCTTATACATCTGATGATGGTATACACTTCAGTATTGGATTCCTCACATTTTTTTACCTTAAGATAAATCCTCGCCTGGTGTATGGACAGTGTTTTATTGTTTCACACGTGTTGTTTTTTGTGTGAAACTATGTTTTTATTTTTTTAATTCAACACGCTTGTTAGAAACATGATTTTTGGACCTCTCTAAATGGCTAAAAATGGCTTTTTTTGGCCTGCGGTAACTTCAAAAATACCACCTGAATTTGTAAAGTGCAAAGCGAAAAGCATATGTTGGCCTCTACTTCATCCTATCCAAAAATAAAATTTTAGGATCACAGCTTAAAAAGTCCCACAGGAAAAAGACAACAATGAAAACCTTCCATGCCAGTTTGACGTACTGTGAATAGAGATGATATGCTTCTGTAGAGCATGTAACTGTGGCACTTATTGTTCCGCTATTCCCATGTGTCAAACATGGAAACTTGAAACTGGAGAAGACTCATCTTAAGCCTAGTACGTACACACAATAGTTTAGAGGAGGTTCTAATTTTCGTGCACCTTCTTGTGCAAGTCGTTTGTTTGTTTATATTTTTCTTTGGCTCTTTTATGTACAACAGTTCATTCGGATATTATTTATTTGAGAGTAGAACAGAAACTTAAGGCTTGTATAATCACAAAATATCTATTGATCAGTTTCTATCCTAGATGTAACTGATGTTTTTTTGTAATTTAAATTTGAAAATTCCATATCCTTGTTAATTATGATGATAAGAAAAATAAAAAAATAAAATAAATTAAACAATTTTTTTTTCATATAGGCACATTTAAACTAGCACGCAAGTCATCATATAGTGAAATTAATCGAGTGATGCAAAGTTACAGGTTGTTCAGAATGAAGTGAACATTAAAGATTTAACCTATGACAAAAATCACTAGTCGTAACTGCATTTGATTCAGCATTACCAATAGTTATCTTTCTCGTTGTATGGTTGGCAGCGAATTACCAAATGTAGTTTTATGTACTTTCTATTTAAATATACTGATACTGCAATAAAATCATTTGATACTGACATGTCTGTATTTTATATGATTGACAAACTGTTTTTATCAAACTATGTAGGTTCTTACCAACCGTACAATTAAGCCTACACACGCTAGCATAAAGTGACTTGTTAAGAGAGATAAATTTTTCTTGGTCAGTCGCACATGTGTACAGTCTATCTGCAATCAACACAACACAACAAATTGTGCTAAGTTTGACCAAGAGAAAGTGTGAGAGTGCTTCGTTACCAAAATTAAGTTTATGTAACGTGTTGTAGGCTATGTTGTAAAATAGGAAATGTTTTAATTTTATCACACGTGCTAAAGAATCTGAATAAAATGTAGGTCCGTACGATTGTCCAACTGTATAAAGTTATAGATATTCTGTGAACTGTTATGTTTAATGACAGCTAAACTTTTGTTTGGAATAACTTACCGTAGCACTAAACAAATCATGTTTACTCTTCCATCTGTTCAAAAATTTTATTGTTCAATTGTACATGGAAATTGATTTTAAAGTTTGTTAGTAGCAAGGCAACAGGAGTTTTGTTTTTCAAATGTGATGTGGAAATGGAACGAACTGAACGCAATTATTTAGGTGTTTCATAATTTTATACTAATGTCTCGTAGACATAAAGCTTAGCTCATAACAAAACTTACTGTGCACTTTGTCACAATTTTACAACAGAAAAGCACATGAAATGTTTTTTTTTTATTTTATTTTAAGAGTTATTACTATATATTTGTAGTTTCTGGAATTTTTGTTTGGTCATATATGGTATTCAAGATGAAATGGGACGGAAGACATGTGTAGGTCTACTTCACATGCCCAGACATTATTCGGAAATGTTTTAAAGACGTTAACCGTTGCTTGCCATTGCAACAATATTGTTGACATTTAAACAAACAAAACTTTATAATAAATGTTTTCCATGTTTAATTCTTAAAAAAATTTTCTACGAATTGTGTAGTCATTCGGGGTAACATTGTAGGCTACCAGGCATTTCATTTTATATTATAGCATTGGGGTATTCAATCACTATGTAAACTTCAAAAATTAACAAATTCATTCGTCTAGAATGCAGCTGTATTTTTAAATTCTGGAATACTTCATTTAAAATTAAACTATGCTGGTGGTACAAAGTTACTCTGACCAGTATACAGTTCTCCCAAATGACTATACCTACAAATATTTGGGAGGAATCACAGAGTGCAGTGCTTGTATTCAATAGGCGATGTGCAGAAAGCTACCTTATAACAGAAGATACTACACAGGTATCTATACCAACCTATCATTAAAAATAGCTGTTACTTGTTGATTTAATGGGTAGATATTGTTGGTAACCTTTTTAAGTGCAGTGTAATGTAGATATGACATTTTACAGACTGTGTAAACTATAGTCTGTCTCGCGTAAGAATTCCTTTTTTTGACAGTTCAAAGGATTAGCATGTGTGCAAATCTCTACAGGAAAATACTTTTTTAATTTTTTATAAACTTCACAGTTTGAGAGCCACCTGAGTGTGTTTGTTCAAATATCACTTAATGGCAGTGGAAAACACTGCTTATTTCATGGAAACAACTATAAAATTATGCCAGTACAACTGTCAAAAAATGGAATTCTTACATGAGATGGACTATAAAGCACATGGCAATGTTTATATTTACGTGCCAGAGGAATGATACAACCCTGACCTAAAAATATAAATTTACCAGGTTTTTTTTTTCTCTTTTTTTTTTTTTTTTCCACCTATACTTATCTACGGAGGGACAAAAGCGTATTCTCGCTTTCCGGTATAACAATTAGCAGCCATATAAAATGTTACTATATTAGCGCAATGATTGTTGTTGGAACTGAGCACTCACATTTTTGCTTGTTTCTTTGTACTGAAAATCGGGGAATACAAAAGTAGTTGGCTCCGGCTGATCACCACTTGTTATTCCTAGCGCGAATGCAACCAGCACTGCACATACACTTGTTATTCCTAGCGCGAATGCAACCAGCACTGCACATACAAATTTACCAACACTAGAAGCCATTTTTACCATGGGCATGGAGGTTGGAGGCCATGGATGGAGGTAACGCAAAAAAAATGTGACGTAGCTGAAGTCAACTGTTGCATTGTATTGATTTTTGTAATATGACGCGAAGCTCTTCTCTTCTGTAACCGCTTACCGCTCCCTCGGCTTATCGTCTCAAACTCGGCAGAATACTCAACCCCTGACGGATTTAGTTGATGATATCGCCACTGGCGTAACTTATCCATTGGTCAATGTTAGCTGCAAGAAAGTGTTATTGAAGTAGGTTTGTTTTACTCGGCCTTGACCTGACGACTCTTTGTGCTCTTGCAGCTCTCGGGGCACTCCTAGGCGTTTTACTCTTCAGGTCCAGATGCTCGCAGGTCAAA
Source organism: Medauroidea extradentata (assembly GCA_003012365.1). Lineage (NCBI taxonomy): Eukaryota > Metazoa > Arthropoda > Insecta > Phasmatodea > Phasmatidae > Medauroidea > Medauroidea extradentata. The sequence goes on along the minus strand of PNEQ01027885.1, from coordinate 1,395 downwards.
AAGAGCATGCCCTTTTAGCTCCTCCTCGCGAGGAAGAGTTGCGAGGGCAGGTAGGAACAAATCATCTGCTAGATGTTACGGCGAGTATACTGCTGTTGACTGTGCTAAGGTTAATTCTACTACAGGTTAGAAAGATCAATGTTATAAGTTTGGCACACGGAAAATTTCTGCCACTTGAGCACTGGTATCGCTAATGCACCAAATTGACCAATCACAGAGCTTTCCTTAATTTTAATTTACGTTAAGTTGATAATTTAAAATGCGAAATTGGGTTCTTTTTACTTTAAAACTAAATTGAATGGCTAATAAAATTTCCAAGTTTATTTAAATTTACTGTTACTATGGTTTCGTATTTATTTGGTCGCTTTGCGATTGAAGCGAAACTAGTGGCAGAAATTTTCCCTGTGCCAAGCTCTCCCATAAGAAAACGTATTTTCTTTCTAACCTGTAGTAGAATTAACCTTAACTATGCAGATTACTTTCGCTGCCGTGTTTGAAAATTAATGTGATTAATAACGCATCGACATACAATAGCATGTGTCTTTATTCCGTCCTCGTTTACAACAACCAAGTAACATAACCGCCAATTTCCAGCCCAAAAGTCGCGTGCGCACTGCAGCCAACAACACAGATCACAACATCCCACACACAAAAACATAACACTCCTTCCCCCTTATACAACAAAGTCCTTGGACCAAAAGGGTTTAAGTCTGTCTCTTTGGGGCCTGGCCCCTGCTCTGTTGCTTGAAGCTGTGGGATTGGAACAACCCTCCAGATCGTCAGGACTGCTCCGCAGCACTGATGGTGGTGCCCCTGGTGAGGGTGTCTCGAGCTCCCCACTCTCGTCAGATGTACCCAATGGGGCATCATCTGCCACTGAGAATCCCTTGAAACCTTCCTCTGGAAATCCTTTGAACGCCTCCTCTGAAAGGGGTTCTTCAACTGCCTGGCCATTGCTAGCCCCAGATGCATGCTGCCAATGCTCCCGACGTGTATGAAGAAACTCTTGGTTGGACTCGTCCACTTGCCATGCGCGAAGCTGATCCACATGGCAACGCACCCACTTTCCTTCTGTTGTCAAAACTCTATATGAGACTGGACCAGTTATCTCCACCACTACTGCAGGCAACCACAGTGGACCCCTTCCCACACTCTTAACATAGACTAGGTCCAAGGGGGCAAAGATCCTAGGTTTTCCAGAGCACAAATTTTCCTGCTTGGCCTTCATCTCCTCCGAGAAATCAGGGTGAATGTGATCAAGACATGTTCGGAGCCTACGACCCATGAGCAGCTCTGCAGGACTCGCTGACGTGAAGACCCCTGGTGTCACATGCTGCGCCAACATAAGTCGAGCCAGTCTTTTTGACAAATCTCCCTCTGGCATCTTTTTCAGCA
>PNEQ01027883.1:0-14202 GCA_003012365.1 Medauroidea extradentata | reverse complement strand
TAATTGTACTGGCACTAGAAAGTGAAGTAAACAGCCTACGGTGTGCTGGGTTTCACAATATGGCTGCTGTACAGATAGGGGCATGGCATTTGGTTAGAACAGCGAACCTGGTTAAATACAAGCGGGAGCAGGCGATTGGTTGAACATCTTCGAACAGCCTGGGCGGCGTGTGGTTTAGGTTTCGTTACGGCGCCGCAGTAGTAAACTTAAAAAACATTAATTGATTTTTTGACGTCTTTCACCAGCGAATATTTGAAAATTATATGTGGATTTAAAATAAATGTCCATAATTAAAAAATACAATATGCATACATGTTGGGATTTTATCCAATTCTGTGGCCAAATTTTCCCTGACCCCTTAGAAAATTCCCTGACTTTTCCCGGTTTCCCTGACCACTTTTTGAATTCCCTGACTTTTCCCGGTTTTCCCGGTTTTCCCGGTCTGTGGCCACCCTGATAATCCACTACACACAGTACGTTGTCAAATATAATTCACCACCCTCAGTACATTGTCAAACATAATCCACCATACACAGGATGTTGTCAAATGCAATCCACCATACACAGGACGTTGTTAAATATAATCCACCACACAGAGAATGTTGTCAAATATAATCCACCACACACAGTACTTTGTCAAATATAATCCATCACACACAAAATGTTGTCAAATATAATACACCACACACAGTACGTTGTCAAATATATTCCACCACACACAATTTGTTGTCGAATATAATCCACCACAATCAGTGCATTGTCTAATAATACACCACACACAGTATGTTGTCAAATATAATCCACAATACTCTGGATGTTGTCAAATATAATCCACCATACACATGACGTCGTGATATTTAATCCACCATACACAAGATGTTGTGAAATATTATCCACCACACACAGTACGTTGTCAAATATAATCCACCACACAGAGTACGTTGTCAAATATAATCCACCATACACAGGATGTTGTCAAATATAATCCACCAAACTCAGTACATTGTCAAATATAATCCACCATACACAGGATGTTGTCAAATATAATCCACCATACACAAGATGATGTTAAATATAATCCACCATATACATGTTGTTGTCAAATATAATCCACCACACACAGTACGTTGTCAAATTTAATCCACCACACACAGTACGTTGTCAAATATAATCCAACATACACATGATGTTGTTAAATATAATCCACCGCACACAGTACGTTGTCAAATATTACCCACCATACACAGGACGTTGTCAAATATAATCCACCACACACAGGAGGTTGTCAAATATAATCAACCATACACAGGATGTTGTCAAATATAATCCTTCACATACAGTATGTTGTCAAATATAATCCACCACACACATTATGTTGTAAAATATAATCCACCACACACAGTACGTTGTCAAATATAATCCAACATACACATGATGTTGTTAAATATAATCCACCGCACACAGTACGTTGTCAAATATTATCCACCGCACACAGTACGTTGTCAAATATAATCCACCACACTCAGTACATTGTCAAATATAATACACCATACAGAGGATTTTGTCAAATATAATCCACCATACACAGGATGTTGTCAAATATAATCCACCATACACAGGATGTTGTCAAATATAATACAACATACACTGGATGTTGTAAAATACAATCCAACACACATAGGACGTTGTCAAATATAATCCACCACACACAGTACGTAGTCAAATATAATTCACCACATACAGTACGTTGTCAAATATAATCCACCATACAAAGGACGTTGTCAAATTCAAATCCACCATTCACAGTACATTGTCAGATTATATCCACCACACACAGTACGTTGTCAAATATAATCCACCATACACAGGAGGTTGTCAAATATAATCAACCATACACAGGATGTTGTCAAATATAATCCTTCACATACAGTATGTTGTCAAATATAATCCACCACACACATTATGTTGTCAAATATAATCCACCACACACAGTACGTTGTCAAATATAATCCACCACCCTCAGTACATTGTCAAACATAATCCACCATGCACAGGATGTTGTCAAATATAATCCACCATGCACAGGATGTTGTCAAATATAATCCACCATACACAGGATGTTGTCAAATATAATCCACCACACACAGTACATTGTCAAATATAATCCACCACACACAAAATGTTGTCAAATATAATACACCACAATACAAAACACACAGTACGGTGTCAAATATAATCCACCACACACAATAGGTTGTCAAATATTATTCACCATACACAGGATGTTGTCAAATATAATCCACCCCATACAGGACGTTGTCAAATGTAATCCACCGTAACAGGACGTTGTAAATATAATCCAACACACACACGATGTTGTCAAATATAATCCACCACACACAAGATGTTGTCGAATAATAATCCACTTCACACATTTTGATGTCAAATATAATCCACTACACACAGTACGTTGTTAAATATAATCCATAATACACAGGATGTTGTCAAATATAATCCATCCCACACAGTACGTTGTCAAATATAATCCACCACACACAAAATGTTGTCAAATATAATACACCACACACAGTACAGTGTCAAATATAATCCACCACACACAATAGGTTGTCAAATATTATCCACCATACTCTGGATGTCGTCAAATATAATCCACCCCATACAGGATTTTGTCAAATTTAATCCAACATACACAGGATGTTGTCAAATATAATCCACCATACACAGGATGTTGTCAAATATAATCCACCACACACAGAACCTTGTCAAATACAATCCACCATATAGAGAATGCTGTCAAATATTATCCACCACACACAGTACGTTGTCAAATATGATCCACCATACACAGGATGTTGTCAAATATAATCCACCATACACAGGATGTTGTCAAATATAATCCTTCACATACAGTACGTTGCAAATATAATCCACCACACACATTATGTTGTCAAATGTAATCCACCACACAGTACGTTGTCAAATATAATCCACCACACTCAGTACGTTGGCAAATATAATCCAACACCCTCAGTACATTGTCAAATATAATCCACCACACACAGTACGTTGTCAAATATAATCCACCATACACAGGATGTTGTCAAATATAATCCACCACACACAGTATGTTGTCAAATATAATCCATCACACACAAAATGTTGTCAAATATAATACACCACACACGGTACGGTGTCAAATATATTCCACCACACACAATAGGTTGTCAAATATTATCCACCACACACAGGATGTTGTCAAATATAATCCACCACACACAAGATGTTGTCAAATATAATCCACTACACAAGATGTTGTCAAATATAATCCACCACACACGATATTTTGTCAAATATAATTCACTACACACAGTACGTTGTCAAAAATAATCCATCACCCTCAGTACATTGTCAAACATAATCCACCATACACAGGATGTTGTCAAATGTAATCCACCATACACAGGATGTTGTTAAATATAATCCACCACACAGAGGATGTTGTCAAATATAATCATCCACCACACACAGTACGTTGTAAAATATAATCCACCACACTCAGTACGTTTGCAAATATAATCCACCACCCTCAGTACATTGTCAAATATCATCCACCACCCTCAGTACATTGTCAAATATAATCCACCACACACAGTACATTGTCAAATATAATCCACCACACACAATATGTTTCGAATATAATACACCACAATCAGTACGTTGTCAAATATTATCCACTATACTCAGGATGTTGTCAAATATAATCCACCATACACAGGATGTCGTGATATATAATCCACCATACACAAGATGTTGTGAAATATTATCCACCATATACATGTTGTTGTCAAATATAATCCACCACACACAGTACGTTGTCAAATATAATCCACCACACAAAGTATATTGTCAAATATAATACACCATACAGAAGATTTTGTCAAATTTAATCCACCATACACAGGATGTTGTCAAATATAATCCACTATACACAGGATATTGTCAAATATAATCCACTATACACAGGATGTTGTCAAATATAATCCACATCATACAAGATGTTGTCACATACAATCCACCACACACAGTACCTTGTCAAAAATAATCCACCATACACAGAATGTTGTCAAATATAATCCACCACATAAGTACGTTGTCAAATATAATCCACCATACACAGGATGATGTCAAATATAGTCCACCACACAGGATGTTGTCAAATATAATCCAACATACACAGGATGATGTCAAATATAGTCCACCACACAGGATGTTGTCAAATATAATCCAACATACACAGGATGTTGTCAAATATATTCCACCATTCACCAGATGTCAAATATAATCCACCATATGTTGTCAAATATATTCCACGTTGTGATATATAATCCACCATACACGAGATGATGTGAAATATAATCCACCATATACATGTCGTCAAATATAGTCCACCACACACAGCACGTTGTCAAATATATTCCACCATGCACATGATGTTGTTAAATATAATCCACCACACAGTACGTTGTCAAATATAATCCACCATACCCAGGACGTTGTCAAATATAATCCACCACACACAGAACGTTGTCAAATATAATCCACTATACACAGGACGTTGTCAAATATAATCCACCATACACAGTACGTTGTCTAATATAATCAACCACACACAGTACGTTGTCAAATATAATCCACCACACTCAGTACATTGTCAAATATAATACACCATACAGAGGATTTTGTCAAATATAATCCACCATACACAGGATGTTGTCAAATATAATTCAACATACACAGGATATTGTCAAATGTAATCCACCCCATACAGGATGTTGTCAAATACAATCCACTACACACACGACGTTGTCAAATATAATCCACCACACAGTACGTTGTCAAATATAAACCACCACATACAGTACGTTTTCAAATATAATCCACCATACAAAGGACGTTGTCAAATACAAATCCACCATTCACAGTACGTTGTCAAATATATCCAACACACACAGCACGTTGTCAAATATAATCCACCATACACTGGATGTTGTCAAATATAATCCACCATACACAGGATGTTGTCAAATATAATCCACCATACACAGTATGTTGTCAAATATAATCCACCATACACAGTATGTTGTCAAATATAATCCACCACACACAGAGCCTTGTCAAATATAATCCACCATACACAGAATGTTGTCAAATATAATCTACCATACACAGTATTTTGTCAAATATAATCCACCACACACAAGATGTTGTCAAATATAATCCACCACACACAATATGTTGTCAAATATAATCCACTACACACAGTACGTTGTCAAATATAATTCACCACCCTCAGTACATTGTCAAAAATAATCCACCATACACAGGATGTTGTCAAATGCAATCCACCATACACAGGACGTTGTTAAATATAATCCACCACACAGATAATGTTGTCAAATATAATCCACCACACACAGTACTTTGTCAAATATAATCCATCACACACAAAATGTTGTCAAATATAATACACCACACACAGTACGTTGTCTAATATATTCCACCACACACAATTTGTTGTCGAATATAATCCACCACAATCAGTGCATTGTCTAATAATACACCACACACAGTATGTTGTCAAATATAATCCACCATACTCAGGATGTTGTCAAATATAATCCACCATACACATGACGTCATGATATATAATCCACCATACACAAGATGTGAAATATTATCCACCACACACAGTACGTTGTCAAATATAATCCACCACACACATTATGTTGTCAAATATAATCCACCATACACAGGATGTTGTCAAATATAATCCACCACATTCAGTACATTGTCAAATATAATCCACCTTACACAGGATGTTGTCAAATATAATCCACCATACACAAGATGATGTTAAATATAATCCACCATATACATGTTGTTGTCAAATATAATCCACCACACACAGTACGTTGTCAAATTTAATCCACCACACACAGTACATTGTCAAATATAATCCACCATACACATGATGTTGTTAAATATAATCCACCGCACACAGTACGTTGTCAAATATTATCCACCATACACAGGACGTTGTCAAATATAATCCACCACACACAGTACGTTGTCTAATATAATCCACCGCACACAGTACGTTGTCAAATATAATCCACCACACTTAGTACATTGTCAAATATAATACACCATACAGAGGATTTTGTCAAATATAATCCACCATACACAGGATGTTGTCAAATATAATCCACCATACACAGGATGTTGTCAAATATAATACAACATACACTGGATGTTGTAAAATACAATCCAACACACACAGGACGTCAAATATAATCCACCACACACAGTACGTAGTCAAATATAATCCACCACATACAGTACGTTGTCAAATATAATCCACCATACAAAGGACGTTGTCAAATACAAATCCACCATTCACAGTACATTGTCAGATTATATCCACCACACACAGTACGTTGTCAAATATAATCCACCATACACAGGATGTTGTCAAATATAATCCACCATACACAGGATGTTGTCAAATATTATCCACCATACACAGTAAGTTGTCAAATATAATCCACCACACACAGAGCCTTGTCAAATATAATCCACCATACACAGAATATTGTCAAATATAATCCACCACACACAGTAAGTTATCAAATATGATCCACCATACACAGGAGGTTGTCAAATATAATCAACCATACACAGGATGTTGTCAAATATAATCCTTCACATACAGTACGTTGTCAAATATAATCCACCACACACATTATGTTGTCAAATATAATCCACCACACACAGTACGTTGTCAAATATAATCCACCAGACTCAGTACGTTGTCAAATATATTCCACCACCCTCAGTACATTGTCAAACATAATCCACCATGCACAGGATGTTGTCAAATATAATCCACCATGCACAGGATGTTGTCAAATATAATCCACCATGCACAGGATGTTGTCAAATATAATCCACCATACACAGGATGTTGTCAAATATAATCCACCACACACAGTACGTTGTCAAATATAATCCACCACACACAAAATGTTGTCAAATATAATACACCACAATACAAAACACACAGTACGGTGTCAAATATAATCCACCACACACAATAGGTTGCCAAATATTATTCACCATACACAGGATGTTGTCAAATATAATCCACCCCATACAGGACGTTGTCAAATGTAATCCACCGTAACAGGATGTTGTAAATATAATCCAACACACACACGATGTTGTCAAATATAATCCACCACACACAAGATGTTGTCGAATAATAATCCACCACACACAATATGATGTCAAATATAATCCACTACACACAGTACGTTGTTAAATATAATCCATAATACACAGGATGTTGTCAAATATAATCCATCCCACACAGTACGTTGTCAAATATAATCCACCACACACAAAATGTTGTCAAATATAATACACCACACACAGTACGGTGTCAAATATAATCCACCACACACAATAGGTTGTCAAATATTATCCACCGTACTCTTGATGTCGTCAATTATAATCCACCCCATACAGGATTTTGTCAAATTTAATCCAACATACACAGGATGTTGTCAAATATAATCCACCATACACAGGATGTTGTCAAATATAATCCACCACACACAGAGCCTTGTCAAATACAATCCACCATATAGAGAATGCTGTCAAATATAATCCACCACACACAGTACGTTGTCAAATATGATCCACCATACACAGGATGTTGTCAAATATAATCCACCATACACAGGATGTTGTTAAATATAATCCTTCTCATACAGTACGTTGCAAATATAATCCACCACACACATTATGTTGTCAAATGTAATCCACCACACAGTACGTTGTCAAATATAATCTACCACACTCAGTACGTTGGCAAATATAATCCAACACCCTCAGTACATTGTCAAATATAATCCACCACACACAGTACGTTGTCAAATATAATCCACCATACATAGGATGTTGTCAAATATAATCCACCACACACAGTATGTTGTCAAATATAATCCATCACACACAAAATGTTGTCAAATATAATACACCACACACGGTACGGTGTCAAATATATTCCACCACACACAATAGGTTGTCAAATATTATCCACCACACACAGGATGTTGTCAAATATAGTCCACTACACACAAGATGTTGTCAAATATAATCCACCACACAAGATGTTGTCAAATATAATCCACCACACACGATATTTTGTCAAATATAATTCACTACACACAGTACGTTGTCAAATATAATCCATCACCCTCAGTACATTGTCAAACATAATCCACTATACACAGGATGTTGTCAAATGTAATCCACCATACACAGGATGTTGTTAAATATAATCCACCACACAGAGGATGTTGTCAAATATAATCATCCACCACACACAGTACTTTATCAAATATAATCCACCACCCTCAGTACATTGTCAAATATAATCCACCACACACAGTACATTGTCAAATATAATCCACCACACACAATATGTTTCGAATATAATACACCACAATCAGTACGTTGTCAAATATTATCCACTATACTCAGGATGTTGTCAAATATAATCCACCATACACAGGATGTAGTGATATATAATCCACCATACACAAGATGTTGTGAAATATTATCCACCATATACATGTTGTTGTCAAATACAATCCACCACACACAGTACGTTGTCAAATATAATCCACCATACACATGATGTTGTTAAATATAATCCACCACACACAGTACGTTGTCAAATATAATCCACCATACTCAGGATGTTGTCAAATATAATCCACCATACACAGGACGTCGTGATATATAATCCACCATACACAAGACGTTGTGAAATATTATCCACCATATACATGTTGTTGTCAAATATAATCCACCACACACAGTACGTTGTCAAATATAATCCACCACACAAAGTATATTGTCAAATATAATACACCATACAGAGGATTTTGTCAAATTTAATCCACCATACACAGGATGTTGTCAAATATAATCCACTATTCACAGGATGTTGTCAAATATAATCCACCTCATACAAGATGTTGTCACATACAATCCACCACACACAGTACCTTGTCAAAATAATCCACCATACACAGAATGTTGTCAAATATAATCCACCACATAAGTACGTTGTCAAATATAATCCACCATACACAGGATGATGTCAAATATAGTCCACCACACAGGATGTTGTCAAATATAATCCAACATACACAGGATGATGTCAAATATAGTCCACCACACAGGATGTTGTCAAATATAATCCAACATACACAGGATGTTGTCAAATATATTCCACCATACACCAGATGTCAAATATAATCCACCATATGTTGTCAAATATATTCCACATTGTGATATATAATCCACCATACACAAGATGATGTGAAATATAATCCACCATATACATGTCGTCAAATATAATCCACCACACACAGTACGTTGTCAAATATATTCCACCATGCACATGATGTAGTTAAATATAATCCACCATACACTACGTTGTCAAATATAATCCACCATACCCAGGACGTTGTCAAATATAATCCACCACACACAGAACGTTGTCAGATATAATCCATCACACACAATACATTGTCAAATATAATCCACCAAACAGGATGTTGTCAAATATAATCCACCACATACAGGAAGTTGTCAAATATAATCCACCACACACAGTATGTTGTCAAATATAATCCACCACACACAATATGTTGTCAAATATAATCCACCACACACAGTACGTTGTCAAATATAATCCACCATACACATGATGTTGTTAAATATAATCCACCACACACAGTATGTTGTCAAATATAATCCACCATACACAGGACGTTGTCAAATATAATCCACCATACACAGTACGTTGTCTAATATAATCAACCACACACAGTACGTTGTCAAATATAATCCACCACACTCAGTACATTGTCAAATATAATACACCATACAGAGGATTTTGTCAAATATAATCCACCATACACAGGATGTTGTCAAATATAATCCAACATACACAGGATATTGTCAAATATAATCCACCCCATACAGGATGTTGTCAAATACAATCCACCACACACACGACGTTGTCAAATATAATCCACCACACAGTATGTTGTCAAATATAAACCACCACATACAGTACGTTTTCAAATATAATCCACCATACAAAGGAAATTGTCAAATACAAATCCACCATTCACAGTACGTTGTCAAATATATCCACCACACACAGCACGTTGTCAAATATAATCTTCCATACACTGGATGTTGTCAAATATAATCCACCATACACAGGATGTTGACAAATATAATCCACCATACACAGTATGTTGTCAAATATAATCCACCATACACAGTATGTTGTCAAATATAATCCACCACACACAGAGCCTTGTCAAATATAATCCACCATACATATAATGTTGTCAAATATAATCCACCACACACAGTACGTTGTCAAATATGATCCACCATACACAGGATGTTGTCAAATATAATCCACCATACACAGGATGTTGAGAAATATAATCCACCACCCACAGTACATTGTCAAATACAATCCACCACACACAAAATGTTGTCAAATATAATACACCACACACAGTACGTTGTGAAATATAATCCACCACACACAGGATGATGTCAAATATAATCCTCCATACACAGGATGTTGTCAAATATAATCCACCACACACAGTGCAGTGTCAAATATAATCCTCACACACAGTACAGTGTCAAATATAATCCTCCACACGCAATATTTTGTCAAATTTAATGCACCATACAGAGGATGTTGCCAAATATAATCCACCACACACAGTACGTTGTCAAATATGATCTACCATACACAGGATGTTGACAATTATAATCCACCATACACAGGATAATGTCAAATATAATCCACCACACTTATTATGTTGACAAATATAATCCACCACACTCAGTACGTTGTCAAATATAATCCACCATATACAGGATGTTGTGAAATATAATCCACCGTATACAGGATGTTGTCAAATATAATCCACCATATACAGGATGTTGTCAAATATATTCCACCATACACAGGACGTCAAATATAAACCGCCACACACAGCACGTTTTTAAATATAATCCACCATACACAGGATTTCAAATATAATCCACCACACACAGTACATTGTCAAATATAATATACCACACACATGATGTTGTCACATATAATACACCATACACAGGATGTTGTATAATACAATCCACCACACACAGTACGTTATCAAATATAATCCACCATACACATGTTGTTGTCAAGTATAATCCCCAACACACAGTACGTTGTCAAATATAATCAACCACACACAGTATGTTGTCAAATATAATCCACCACACACAGTACGTTCTTAAATATAATCCACCACACACAGTATGTTGTCAAATATAATCCACCACACACAAAATGTTGTCAAATATAATACACCACACACAGTACGGTGTCAAATATAATCCACTACACACAATAGGTGGTCAAATATTATCCACCATACGCAGGATGTCGTCAAATATAATCAACCCCATACAGGACTTTGTCAAATGTAATCCAACATACGCAGGATGTTGTCAAATATAATCCACCATACACAGGATGTTGTCAAATATAATCCACCACACACAGAGCCTTGTCAAATACAATCCACCATACAGAGAATGCTGTCAAATATAATTCAACACGCAAAGTACGTTGTCAAATATGATCCACCATACACAGGATGTTGTCAAATATAATCCACCGTACACAGGATGTTGTCAAATATAATCCTTCACATACAGTACGTTGCAAATATAATCCACCACACACATTATGTTGTCAAATGTAATCCACCACACAGTACGTTGTCAAATATAATACATCACACTCAGTACGTTGTCAAATATAATCCACCACCCTCAGTACTTTTTCAAATATAATCCACCATACACAGGAAGTTGTCAAATATAATCCACCATACACAGGATGTTGTCAAATATAATCCACCACACACAGTATGTTGTCAAATATAATCCATCACACACAAAATGTTGTCAAATATAATACACCACACACGGTACGGTGTCAAATATATTCCACCACACACAATAGGTTGTAAAATAGTATCCATCACACACCGGATGTTTTCAAATATAATCCACCACACACAAGATGTTGTCAAATATAATCCACCACACACGATATTTTGGCAAATATTATTCACTACACACAGTACGTTGTCAAATATAATCCATCGCCCTCAGTACAATGTCAAACATAATCCACCATACACAGGATGTTGTCAAATGTAATCCACCATACACAGGATGTTGTTAAATATAATCCACCACACAGAGGATGTTGTCAAATATAATCCAACACACACAGTACGTTGTCAAATATAATCCACCACACTCAGTACGTTGGCAAATATAATCCACCACCCTCAGTACATTGTCAAATATAATCCACCACACACAGTACGTTGTCAAATATAATCCATCACACACAAAATGTTGTCAAATATAATACACCACACACAGGATGTTGTCAATTATAATCCACTATACTCAGGATGTTGTCAAATATAATCATCTATACACAGGATGTTGTCAAATATAATCCAAATCATACAAGATGTTGTCACATACAATCCACCACACACAGTACCTTGTCAAAAATAATCCACCATACACAGAATGTTGTCAAATATAATCCACCACATAAGTACGTTGTCAAATATAATCCACCATACACAGGACGTTGTCAAATATAATCCACCACACACAGTACGTTGTCAGATATAATACATCACACACAATACATTGTCAAATATAATCCACCACACAGGATGTTGTCAAATATAATCCACATACAGGAAGTTGTCAAATATAATCCACCACATACAGGAAGTTGTCAAATATAATCCACCACACACAGTACGTTGTCAAATATAATCCACCACACACAATATGTTGTTAAATATAATCCACCACACACAGTACGTTGTCAAATATAATCCACCACACACAGGATGTTGTCAAATATAATCCACTATATACAGGTAGTTGTCAAATATAATATACCACACACAGGACGTAGTCAAATATAATCCACCATACACAGAATGATGTCAAATATAGTCCACCACACAGGATGTTGTCAAATATAATCCAACATAGACAGGATGATGTCAAATATAGTCCACCACACAGGATGTTGTCATATATAATCCAACATACACAGGATGTTGTCAAATATAATCCACCATGCACCGGATGTTGTCAAATTTAATCCACCATATGTTGTCAAATATATTCCACCATACACAGGATGTTGTAAAATATGATCTACCACACACAGTATGTTGTCAAATATAATCCACCATACACAGGATGTTGTCAAATATAATCCACCATACACAGGACGTTGTCAAATATAATCTGTGCCCGTTTCACGACACAATTTATTACTAAATAAGCAAAGGCATGTATCGTATCACTCAAGCGGGTCGCCAACGGCAACGGGCCTGATAAAGCCAAGTATCCTTGTTACTCCCACACCCACAGTCGCAACACACGCTACTAATGGCAGATGAAACAGGGCACTCAAGGTACTACACTACTTTCAGGAATACTCTCATGTAGGCGAAAGACAGTGATTTAATTAATGACCATTTAAACGGTACACGGCAAAAGATTAACACATGAACGTATGGCAAACAAGTGAAGTTTACAGTTGCATTTAACAAATAAATATTCAAAATTAACAATTGAGAAACTAAATGACGTCGCGGAGTTCCGCTCCCCTCGCGGCCGACATGGCACCAAACGAGCAAAGCATACGGAAACTAAACGCTGGGAAAAGCGGACAATAATTAAACTAAGACAAAAGTTGGAGAGATAGCTTACCAGTTTACTAAAAGACGTGGCTCCGGTGCCATGACGGCCTCGAGGCGAGCGGACATACGCATCGAACGAAAGCGTGGAGACGAGTGGCTCAGCTCACGCAACTCTCCACCCGGCAGACGGCCGGGAGGAGGGGAAAGGAGGGGAGGAGGCACGAAGGCGGCCGACCACGGCCGAGCGTAACCGAAGCACATT
>PNEQ01027882.1:0-14213 GCA_003012365.1 Medauroidea extradentata | reverse complement strand
GCGCAATTTTATCTAACTGTGACTTTTGAAGTCCTCGTAAGATTCCGTGTCCTCACGCAGTCTTGTCATTATCAAAGTCCTGACAATATATACTTAAGTTGTACACACATTTTCAAAATTTCAAATTTCAAAATTTTTTGGAATGTATAGCATCAGAAAAATTGCCCCATTATAAAGAAGTTTGTGATTTTAGGTAATTCCGAATGATTAATGGAGTCCTCGCAAATAATTAGAAAAGTGAAAGTCCTCACTGGATACCTTAAACACGTATGTGTGTGTGCACGTGTGTGTGTGTGTGCATGTGTACCAAGTTTGATCAAATTTGGACAAATAATTACTTAGAAGTGACATATACTGTAATGATAAACTTGGCTAACATTCAGAAAGTATGAACACTGCATAAACTAAATATATTTAAAGTCAGACCACTTAACTAGTTTTCGTATGTGTACCGAGTCTAACTGAATCCTAGAACATAGTTAGGTATTTAGCGTAATCAAAAAAATATTATAATTGCCGAATTTGAATATTATGAACACGGTACAAACGAAACGTGTAGAAGTCAATTTGGGTTACGAAATACTATAAAAGTACGTGTTTCGATTATTTAAAGAATTCAAACTTTATTAGTTGTATAATTGAGGACATACAAAAAGACAAACAGACGCACAATCTCACGAGCCAAAGTTTTGTAGCAGAGAATATTGCCACAGATTAAATATTATACAGACGTGAAATGCCGTCGCGGCTCTTTGATACGGGCAAACTTCGCCGCTGATTGGCTGTCTGAGACTGTTGATACCAGCCTCAAGTCTGGTTGATTCCTGCATGTTACACCAAGTTTCCTATTGGCCTGGCTGCTGGCTAGCAGAGCAGTCTCTTCAGACTGATTGGCGATAGTCGTTTCCACCATGTTGTTGGCCAGCGAAGCCTCTCTGCTGGCATGTGTGACCGAGTTCGTTGTCCTGCCGACTATTTCACTTCTGTATTCCTTATTGTTCTGTGTTATTTCCAGGACAGTTATTTACAGAGATACCGGTGTAAGCACAAATAATAATGTTACAAAGCTAATTTGCAACTTTTCTTAAGTGATGATTAACTAACTTATATAATTACTTGTAGTTAACTCAGTGTTGATTAGTTTTGTTGTATTTTCAGTTTTTAAGCTATAACATTTGATTAAAATTGTAATATTATATATTTACCTTCTACAAAGCATAGGATATCGTCACGGTAAACTGCTTGACATAAATAACAATGGGAACTTCCATTTATTTGTCATGCAGAAGCATTGTAAGAGAATTATTGAAAGTTGACCTATAACTCTCTTGCAATGATCCTGCATGACAAATTAAAGAAAGTTTCCATTGTTATTTATGTCAAGCAGTTTATCAAGGAGAATATTTTGACTATATAATTTGAATAAATGTTATGGCTCAATAACTGAAAATACAATAAAATAATTGTCTAACGCTCCTCATTGAAGCAAAAAAAATATTTCATTTAAGCACGCTTAAGTTCACAGGCATAAAATCTCGTGGCGACTTATCTGCTCAATGGTTTAAATTAGAGTATATAAGAGTTAATTCCTATGTCTTTATCATGAAAGCAAAGGGTTCATGTCGCATTGTGCAAGGAAAACATTATAAGTCACATCTTTACATTTTTCAGGAGACCAAAACTTAAGTTTACAACACCCTTAAAAATCATCATTTATAAATATCAAGTAAAGTGTGACATTAAAGTATTCCAACCTTCGTTGTCAACAAACTGCAAGACTTTCCTCTTCCATATTTAATTTTGTGATTTAGTAATAACGCCGTTAAATAGTTTGGTAACACTGATTTTATCAGTTACGATTTTTTTTCCACGCTGCGTGTAGAATATGAGATGGAAGTTACAGTAAAATGACAAAGTATTGTTTTAAATTAAGTAATATTTGTATTGTTTTCATAATTAGATTATCATACAATATGCATGTATATAGTTTTGTACGTAACATACATGTCATAACATACTTTTGTAATTACAAACATAACAACTATATTTACAAATATTGGTATATTTACAATTCTCCTTTCTAAAGAACCAAATGTACTACACAAAAAAAATTGACAATGTAACCACTTATGTTATAGAGTAAAAGTGTAGCCCATTAATGTCTTACAAGTAGCCATCTTCGGAATCACTTACACTAGGAAATGGCTGCTCAACATGTTTTAGAGTACGGTAGAATTCATGACAATTATTTGGAATGTTCCCATTTTTACACAGGGACATCATATCCTTGTACTTGCATTAGATATAGGGATTTTGTCTTTATATATCCAGTTGAATAACATGAATTTATCTTGGGCGCCTTTTAGCACTTGTAGTCACATTAAGAACATGGTAATCTTGGTCGAAACCATACCTGACAGTAATTATTTTGGGGGGGGGGGGGTAATGTTGCAGTAACAGAAAATTCCTTTACTTAAGCCCTATTTATTCTTTCACCTTGGGAGTCTGTCGACCAAGTCCTGTTATTCACTAGAGGTTAGAAATCAATGACTTTTGCTCTGATTCATTTCTGTCACTATGCAGGTCTGTCCAGTAACTTTAGCACTTTACTTTATCAAAATTAAGATGGTTGTAATTTGCATGTGATATGTATTAAGTAACTTTAAATTTAAAAAATTTTAATAAACTTTTGTTATAATTACAATTATGCATTTGTGGATTGTCTTCAACAATAACACCACACACATAATCTTCTTGCAATATAACTAAAATTACACTTCCTCGTTGATCCACTATAGCATATTTTATAATAAAACTGCCATCCACATAATTTTTAAATACGATGCAAGTATAATGCTGAATGTTTGTGGAATAGATCGTAATTCTACATACGATACATTTCCGTGAAAAAATAATTGACTTTTGACATAGGCTACAATAAAAAACGACGGCCTACATCTTTAACAATACCGAAAATAATTGCTCGACATTTGGTCACAACATAAATAATCATGTGCTTTATAAGGTACACATGGTAATTAAAAACGGCAACAAATGGACTTACGACGTTATTCCTTGCACAGTGCGATATGTATCCGATATCCCCTATTTATTAATGTCAATGATGTCTTCATGTTAACTGTATGAAAAACATGCGTAATGACGAAATTTTGTGAATGGACAAATATTTAATGTGGGTCAGACTGTAAATGAACAATGCATGTGAAGGAAACCAAATGTCTTTATTTTAGCAAAACTAAATGCAATCCTCATACACAATAACAAATTCTACTTGTATTGACAAAATGTTTGTACTTGTACCACTATCGTATCATTGATAACAGTGTACGTATTATATATTGATGCACTCTTGTTGCCATACATAAACACAGGGAAATATTCGTATGAAATAGACATGAAAATCGCTTAGTTTTATTACTGTTCGCTGGAATGTCATTCTCAGTGATTAATTTTAATATGCATCAGAATTGGGAGCGTTATTTTGATAAATTTCAAATTTCACCTCACGTATTTTTGTTTTAAGTAAAGATTTGTATTTCCTTACACTTCAGTCTTCAGCACTTACAAACTTTATAATAAACCACTCTTACAATGCAAGTGTACGGTGGGATTTTCTGATAAAATGACTAATCTAGTTGTACAAAGTTACCCACGACGTTGAATGTTACCTAACGTTATGCTCAGATCATTATTTATAATTATCATTATAATATAGGTGATTATATTTGAGGCTTAATTTGTCAGTAGGCTACAATTTGTACAATTTTGTGTACGTTTAGTTTCTTCCAATTAACTACATTCAGATTTTTATATAGCTATTGAGTAAAGAACTCTCTTTGACCTGGTCCGTAAGTGTGCAAATTAATACTTTTTACAATGCAATCAATGTGACTTCCACCGTACTCGTGACAAATACTTGAATTGCAAGAAGTTATTGTATAGTAGCAAAACAGGAGACTTTGTTCTTTCTAACACTTTTGCATGAAGATTTATTTATTTGTTAATGATAAGACTCGTAGTGAAAAACCAAAAGTTTCGTATTTATTACAAACGAGTAAACATTACTAACCAAATTGTTCAAAAAGATGTGTTATATTTTCGGAACTAATTTTATGTATTTAATTACGTTTAATTTGCACCAGTTAATAATGCAGTGTTCATCAATATAACACCCTGTAAAACGTCACTTACAGCAAAAAAAAAAAAAAAAAAGATCAAAGTTACCCCGAAATTGGGAAAAGCGAATACTTTATGTCACTGAATTTACTTGCGCTGCTTAACTAATGTGGTAATAAGTGAAGAACATAAATTTATCTTAATACCATATTAATTAAGGATTGTATGAAGAAATTTAACAAAACTATTCCGTGCAAATAATAATTTATTGTTACATTAAAAGTTATCTGAAAGATAAATTGCAGTTAATTCCGTTATATTTTGTTTGACATCATCGAGTATGAAGATCCTGTGTTTTTATTACAGTACAAATCCACAGTAGAATCATTAGATATTATGTCTGCTACTTCTGTACTCTGCAGTACTGTCATGTGGTTGTTGTCCACTATGATCGTTTGAGCTTCTTTCTTGAAAATCTGTAAAATAAACATTGCAATTTAAGTACAATTGAACCATGTTATATCTCCACATATCACAAAACAAAGTGTACAGCTTTTGAAATACAGTAAAAAGGAAACAAAGAATTTGAAAAATAAATATAACTTATAAAATGTTACACGTGTATTGAGAAATAACTATTCCGAGTATGCAAATCAACAGAAACAAAAGTTATGAGCTGTAAATAAATACAAATAAGTGAAGTGGAATTATTTTCAGGAGGTGTCATATTAGTCAACGACCATTCACGAATGTTACATGAACTAGCATTTGTTTATATTCTCAGTTGTGTCAGAAAGTAAACGCAAATGTTTCATGTCTCTAAAATTAGGCCAAATTATTAAATGTTCAATAATTAATGCTCTTTAAAATTCCTAGCACTAATGCTAAACCGATATATAAGGATAAATAAGCTAAAGTATACAATTATTCAGGAAAATAATGTGCACTACCTGAGGGCAGAGGAGTCATCAAACACCTCACATATTCTGTAACAATATCATTATAAATCATGAGAAGCATGTGAAACAACACCACATCCTGAATATTAGCACTACACAAACGAACACAGTTAATTGAACTAATATACACTGTCATCACAATTACTGAAACATTTATATACACAGACATTGTTGAGGTAGGGAATATTTTTAGTCTTGCTGCTCACCCAACAGAGGTTTCTTTTAATACATTATTTTCGGACATTCTCATACACTCATGAATATATATTGCCCACATTTTCTTCTGTTCGTTAATGATATAAGATATATATTTCTTGTAACTGTCATTTTTTTTATTTTGGTTACTCATGACTAGAACCTTGAACATTTAGCGAAATATTTTTTTCGCCAGATCGTTACAGTGCCTTTCGTGTACACCGGTATTTCTGCTTATTGGCAGAGGGTGAAGTGAAGTCACTCATTTGAGTCTGCCAACCACAGTTGAGTTTACTACAGCCCCACACGTCTATGATTTGCAGGTAGAGCTCCAAGACATATGACAGTTACAACACCAAATCACTGACTATGAAGCAGAAACTTCAGTTTTGCCCATAAGGCACTAAAACAAACTGGGGTAAAATTATTTTCGCGAAATATTCATGATCCTAGTCATGGCATGTCTAAATGAAAACTTTTTTTTAATTCCTCTCTCTCTTTTTCTTTGTCTCTTTTTAAGCAAATTATGTAATATTTGGTTATAAATGTTTCTAATGCATTTTTGTACATAGTAAATTTTTAAATAAAAAGTTATTAAAGGTTTTTGTTCTTATTTCATTTAAAATATTTACTTTTAAAAATTAATATTCCTTCTAGATTTTAAATAACCTTCTGAATTTGAACTGTGTATAAGCATTTCAAGTGTATATTTATGATATTGGCTGGCAACCTATCACGTGTAATTGTTTATTTTTCTTTCCTGTCAGTTTTTGTGATTGCTGGTTATCTAGTAATGTAGTATTTTATGTTTAGCCCAATACATTTTTGGAAGGGAGAAATAGCGCTCCTCTACCTGGGCAAGTTTACTTAAAATTTGGTTGTAAATTTTTTGTACACAACATGGTTACCAAATTATCTAAGAAGTAATATTTACATTTACATGAGACGTTTAAGAAGTTGCGTTAATTTATTGAGACATATTGGTGTAATCCCTAGGCATGTGCTTTAAAAACCTGAGTGGGACGTGCAGCTCCTGAAACTTTATTAAATTCTTACTATATATTTAATTTAACATATAATATATCTCTAAAATATATAAATAACGCATTTTGTGTTACATTCAACAATTCATATCAATACATGTATTTTAATTATCTATTATAAACTATTAATACGTAATGATTGATCATTGAAATAATTGTAGCACATGACATTTATAGCATTTTGTAAAAAATGTGACTTAAATGAAGTTTGTATTTTTGTAAAAATTAACTACTAAAAGTAACGAAAAACTTTTATTTAATAAAGGTAGTGTGTATAGTAGTTATTAGCAGCTAAAATGTCTCACAAATTGATAATTGGTTATTGCAATGATAAAAATGTTCAGCAGGCCTACAGAAATAAAAATATAATAATTCAATATAATAAAATTTACATAATTATGAAGAGATATCAGCTTAATTAACAAAGTAAATATTACTAAATATAAGAAATAAAAATGTTTGCCTTACTATTGTATTTTAACTACAAACAAATAATGCTATGATAAATACACAATTAATAAAACATTATATTTAGAGAAAAACAATAAAAATAATAGCAATAATGTTAGACTTTAAATACTTCGTTTATAAAAACATAACCAAATCTTTCAGGTGTTTAGCTAAAAAATATTACTCCTCTACATCACTAAGATTTAGGGCCTAGACACTTACACCAGGATTACAAAGCACATTTGTATACACAATAATACACATTATAAATGATTATCATAACACTTGAAACCACGAAAGACAGTTTCACAAAAATAACCAGGATTTGTGGATATTTACAAAAAGTGTTGACTGAGTTAAGATTAATGGTAAAATCTTATGTTTTATTTGTACCTTACGTTTTATCTTAAAAATGACAGTTTGATTACGTTCCTTGTGGTAAGTAAATGACATGTTCTAGCATTACAAAACAACGAGGGCTATAAAATTAAATTTCTTCATAGCTACCAATTTATAATTGTTTGAAGTAACACAAATAATCAATTAATATTAAATTTGCAAGGTGCCACAGCTTCAAAGTAACCTACAGTATATTTATTTAAGTAGGCAAGTCAAGAAGTACCAATAAGTTAGCTACATCAAAACGTTTCTGTTACCATAGTGATATTTAATATAAAATGTATACTTAGTGTTGTTAAATAGTATGAGGATTAATTAAATTTTCATTATGTTGCATATTTAAAATATTGGAATTTTTCGAATGTATATGTCTTAATGTTTTGTAGTATTTTACGAATCATATTCCTGTAATTTACTAATTTATTGTTTAATGTACTTTCTTACCTTGTGGATGTTCCCTATTACTGTATGTAAAATGGGTGAAATAATTTGAAAAAATCCAATCTATTTACATGATAATATATTTTAATAACACTTTAATACCAACGATAAACAAACTTCTTTACGTTTAAAACACATTTTATAAATTTCTTTAGAAACTTTTCGCTGGATAATCAGTAAAAGTACAAGATGATTAATTAGCTAACGGTAACATGGCTAACTTACCAGTTTATAGGTATTTCATACATGGCAAATTGCATTATTTAAGTAGAGTGGTATGAGAAATAAAAAATTAACTAAAATTTGCAAATTTAAAGATAACTATTTAAATACTTGTCGGAATACAGTGCATGAGTGGAATATACGATGATACGGCGAGTAGCATCAAAGCACACAAAACATAATTATAAAATAAATTTGTGAAAAAACTTGTAAATGTTAGTACGAAATTACAAAAAAAAAAAAAAAAAAAAAAAAAAAAAAAAAAAAAAAAAAAAAAAAAAAAAAAAAAAAAAAAAAAAAAAAAAAAAAAAATTAAAAGAAACCCAATTGTAAAAGTTTTTTTGATAACTTCGTCTTCAATTGTTTTGTTAAAATTACACTTTCCATAAAAAAGATGGGTACAAACGTCTAAGTTGAACAAAGTTAACTGAAATGTGCACACATTTGAAGACAGTATACAAAAACCAAAATACACCAATCTCAGAAACAATTTTTTTTGTTGTAAAAATGTTGTTGGTGTGAATTGTTTTATACTCCATAAGTTTGTAAATTTTATTCCTGTACAGGATATTACGCTAAAACTACATAATATTGGCTTACATGTATTCCAATGACTTTTTTTATAGGATGTCTATTTTATAATTTTTTTCCTTTCAAGAATCTTGGAAATTTGATAAAAGTATTCAAAACAGTGTTCATCGCAATGTAATACATCCTAAATCAAAATCTAGGTTAGGAGAAAATTTCATTCACATCATCACAAATGCACTAACATAAAATAAAGTCATACCTTCTGTTGTTCACAGATGTCATGTACAGTTACAGCGCTTGTTCGGATCAATGTTACTTCATCAGATAGTATAGTTCCATCAGGTTTGTAACATAACAATGTTTTCAATCTGGAATACAAACTCACGATGGCAGTACGCAAGTGTTCCTTATTTAATTGAACGACTGGAGAGATCTCATTAAGCGCATGATGAAGACGTGACTGCCAGTCTGTAAGCTCTGCGAGGTCTTCGTGAATCTGGAATATTTAAAGCAATTTGCATCCTTCAAATGTTCTGTAGGGTAGAATTATTCAAACATATTTGTTTATTAGTTCAGCTGTATATTCCTTACACTCTAAAACACACTGGGTATATTCAAAGTTTCCCAGTGATTTTCTACAGATTCAAATGGTTGAACATGCTCCACTGGGAAATAGTGGAAAACTACAGATTGCATGAGCGAAATAATCTATCTGATTGAATAAGTGAATTTCACTTACTAAAAAGTAACCAACAATTTTACCAAGTTGTAAAAAAAGTGTAATTTTACATTAAAAGCAATTAATTTTTTTTCTAAAGTATGCCATTAATTCAATATAGCATGTGCCAAAATTTAAAGAGAATAAAATTATAATTTGAGTCAAACACAAGACATTGAGCATATCAAGATGATACCCTACACACTCACCTAACGAGAACAGCTGGACAGTGAGGTTGCCATAATAGTAACTTTTCGTTTTTGTATATCAGTTATGTGTGTTAATTTTTAACCTACTTCAAAAAAAGGAGGTTACCAATTCTGTTATATTTTTTTTAATGTTTGATTCCTCAGAACTCCGTTATTTATATACCAATTTGGATTTTTTTTTTTGGAAAGGTGATATCTACAAGTAAGTCCCATTATAATTGTATTGGCATTGAACTTTGGATTATGAAGATAAAACAGGGAACTCCTCAAAATCGAATAGGAGAGAGTGAAATATTTTGGTCAGCGCTTAACATCCGGCTTCAAGGAAAATCTACTCTGAAAAAATTACACTACAAAGTTAAAAATAATTACGTTATTTTTAGAATACTTGGAAAACATTCAATTTATTAGGACATTTTCTTTCTTTCTTCCATAATTGCCTTAGCTGGAACATATTGATATTTGCATTTACACAATGTACACTAGGTAAATCCGCTTGAATCTTACCTTCATATCGTGAACGTTACCTTCTAGACTGAGCTTGGATAGATGATTTGGTGTTGCAGAGGTTACGTTTTCCGTCACACTACGTGAGTTACAATTAATTCAGCATTTGAACAGGGCGCACTTGCTTGCACTCACGCCTGACGACTAGTTGACTCCTATTTATTCGCCTCAATATTTTTTTGATGATCGGAATATAAATGCAGAAGGTAACATATAGATTACGCCATATTCATGAATGTACATTGTAATTAAAATTAGTTCACACAGATTGTCTCAGAAGTGTTTATTAAATGCTGCTTAACTTACATCAGCTAACATTACAATCTCTATTCTCGATCCCAATACAATGTTGCTGTCTCCCGCCCACCGTACACTGCGCTACTCCATTGTTTACTCACCTTAGCGAACAAAACTATATATAACTGCAATAAGGACCACACTAATTAACACAGCGACAAAATCTTGTAGACAAGACAAAACACCAAATACAATACAAATAAACACAGCTACAGAAATGTTGTAGACGAGACTCACCCCTTAATATAACACAGACGACGATAGTAGACTCCCAACGATGGTAACAAAAGTGACATTTTGTGAACAAGGAATTAGTGTCTACTCTGTTCCCGTACATAGAAACACGAAAAATATGAGGAACTCCATTCATTCATTTTTATATTTATTACGAAAAATATGAGGAACTCCATTCATTCATTTTTATATTTATTAAAGTAATATAGTATAAAAATTTTTAATACTTCAAAATATGTTATTTGTTCAGGTTTGATGTTTGTATATGAATGTTTACTTTAGCCACTGTAAAACCTACATCAATAAATGTTAAAAAGTTGAGTAAAAATGTATTGGCTACAATATTCTCGAACAGGTAATATTGGGATAGCTCATATCTTTATATAGTAGCGTTGGTTAGTAGATAGGTTATGCCGATGTTGGTGCAGGAGTCGGAGGGTGGTTTTCGGCCGAT
The DNA here is from genome assembly GCA_003012365.1 of Medauroidea extradentata. Classification (NCBI taxonomy): domain Eukaryota; kingdom Metazoa; phylum Arthropoda; class Insecta; order Phasmatodea; family Phasmatidae; genus Medauroidea; species Medauroidea extradentata. The sequence goes on along the minus strand of PNEQ01027882.1, from coordinate 3,417 downwards.
GTGGATTTCTCTGCCATGTTGTGACGTCACAGCCCCGGCCGCCATATTGGATGACCTTAACCTTTAACTTTGACCTTGACCGTGAGTGTCAAATTAAAAATATTTTCCAAAATTTCGAAAAATTCTAAAAATTTCAAAAAATCCAAATAAATTTTAAAAAATTTTAAAATTTAAAAAAAATTTAAAATGAAAAAAAAAAAATCAAAATTCCGAAAATAATATTACCTCCATCTTGTTTCCGGACGCCATCTTGTTTTTTTCGAATCTTCCGAATTTTTTTCGATTTTGCATTCCATTATAACCCCGCATCTATTTAAATAATGACATATTAATAAAAACATTTTAATAAAAAACTATTTAGTAAAAATACTTTTATACAAAAATTATTTAATTTAATCAACTACCGACACATCTTACCCGGACGAGTCCCATCGACACACTGACTCCTCCACCACTTTTTTCATACATATATTAATTTCCTCCCCATTCCCAACACCCTCACACCCTCGTAACTCCCTTCCTTTCTCCTTCCACTCCAATTTCCGTCCTTCCCCTTTTCTCTTCGTCATCTTGACCTTCACTCACGATCGTTCCTGTCAGAACATGTCACCCACTCCCCTACCTTCAGCATTACATATGTATAGATACAGATTTCCCTCTACTCAGCTATGTAATATATATATATATATATATATATATATATATATATGTATGATATATTAATACCAGTATCCTCGCAAGTTTTATTTTTTCTGTCATGACTCTACCTTTCTGCACATTTAACGTAATATGTTAGTGCAGAATTTAATGATAATACTCACTGATCAATCAGGGTAAAAATAAAACACACTCATTTTCTAAAAATTGATCTTTATTTCACAATATATTTAATACATTCTACTACATACAAAAACACACATGTTCCCTCTTGAAATCAGTCAGTCAAAAATCGTTTCACTAGAAACTTCATCCATAGCATCGAAACTCATATATGTAATAGTTGTGATTTATTTAAAAAAGCCAAGCCTTTCTACACTCATAAGCTTCAATCTTGTTAACAAAGTCCTTGTAGCAGAAGCGAGGCCTTCATCACAGCTACAGATGCTGCTACCATCCTCGATGGTGACGAACATTGACGAAGTAGTGACGAATGTTGACGGAATGGTGACGAATGTTGACAAAGTGGTAGCGAACATGAGCGAACAGCCCATCGTCATGGTCGAAATGGTGACGAACGTTGACAAAGTGGTCGACAATATCAGCAGACGGCTCATAATCAGCAGCAGAGAATTTCAAGGTTGAAGTGACGATTAATTGGAACCATTCATCTAGAGTGGATACATATATTTAATGTTCCTTTACGTCATTTTTCGATTTCATCGTCTGCTACACACGAATTGTAGCGAGCTGGAAAACCCCACCACTTAACATATGACTGTCCATTTCGGCGACTAAGAACTTTCTCCACCAAATACATATCAGGAAACCTGAATTGTTATTTTGTCTAAATCTTCGAGATAGTATGTTCTCGGTTCCGTTTCACGTATATGTGTCACACGGAATAGTTCAGGTCTCCAATTTGCGGTGAATCCTTTTTCGAACACACCCTTTTGTTTGGAGATTCGAACAAGGTCACCAACTTTAGTTTTAGGCTTGCGGGGATCCTTCTTTTTCCTGTTTGGGTGAACAGTATGAAGCAGGTCATTGTCCTCAACATCTTTAAGCTTCATGTGCGTTGCGGAGTGAACCGTACTGTTGTATTCACGAACAAGTTTGAGGAAAATATCAATCCATTTGTATGTACCATTAGCCGTGAAGTACTGCCACATTTTACCTCGTAGAGTTGTATTAAACCTCTCAACAATGGATGCTTTGATATTGCTATATGTGGAATAATGGTTTATGTTATACTTCTTCATTAGAAGCATGAATTTGGCATTAAAACTCTTTACCCAAGTCCGTTTGTAGGTTAGCTGGAACACGACCTTCATACAAAATGTCTTCCATAGCCTTTGTAACATCATTTGCGTTCTTTGACTGGACTGGCATGTCCCAGGTGTATTTGCTATACACGTCGATAACTGTCAACATATATTTGAATCCCTTGTTCACTCTAGCATATTGAATCATCTCAACGAGATCAGCCTGGAATAGATCATTTATTCCTAGTGTTACGATTCAGCGACGAAGATAGTTGGTTGCCTCTAGCTGCTGCATGTAGTTCCTGCGCTATTCCCAGACGACTCATAGTATATAACCACCTTCCCTAAGTTCCTCAATTACGGAAATTATCTCGTTGGTGTGTGAGTGATTCCCAGCTCTTTGCGATGCAGCCAAAAGCCTCAGTCGATCAACAAGTTCGTTTGGATCGTCCCAGAAATCGTAGTCGAATTTCTTAACATCTTCCAACTTCTTGAATTCATCACCCTTCTTCACTGCTAGTTCACTGAAGAGATCTGCAAGAATGTTATTTTTTCATGATCTTCGTCCTTATAAATACCACTTCCTGGATCGTTGTTATGATAGTGTACATTTGTGAGCATTAGGAAGTTTTTGTACTCCTGCAAATCTGCTTTGGTGTAATCTTTAGAATCCTTTCAAAACAATAGTTCGTATAGACCTGGGGTCCCATGTGTTGCATAATCGACATGAATTTCATCACCAGGCAAGAACTTTATTTCCTTGGTACCCAGAAACCATTTGTCATTATTTCTATACACACCATAGGTTGTATCATTGTAACGTGGTATGTACGATCTTAGGCACCTACAAATCGGAGCATTGGGTTCGAGTCCTCTCCTTTGAGATTTTTTTTCTCATGAGACATGTCTAAATCCAATACTTATTCATGGATGTTAACTGAATCGTCCTCACGTTTCCACTTCTTCATACTTCCATCATCGACTTCAGTCTTTACAACTACTGGAGCTTCTTCGGGTTTTCTTAATACATCGAGACGTCTTGTGATCGGCTTAAAAAAATTTCTTCATTTATTTTTTTTCCTTCAAAAGTCTAACCCTTTTAGCAAGCAAATACTTCGAGTGAATTGACTCTATCACACGATGTAATTCACTCGTGATGTCCGACATTATACTGAAGAAAACAGGACCAGCCGCTGACTTTTATGTATTGACACTTTCTCTCGAGCGGGATGAGATCAATTTAATTTAGATGTTATATGAGATGTTAGGGTGGGCGCCAGCAATACTCCCCTTTATTACACTTCGAGACTCTAACACTCAGGGGGTGGTCTGTCCAGGTACTGTTAATGATCCCACTCGGCGGTGTTACTGATTGTTTTATACTGATAGGTACATGAGCACTAGGGTATGAGGGTGAACAAAATTACTAATTGAATACTGCGACTGATAATTACGTTTCGATACACTGTTTTATTTTGCGTCTGCTTACATGTGC
>PNEQ01027881.1:0-14204 GCA_003012365.1 Medauroidea extradentata | reverse complement strand
TTGGAAACAAGCAGCTGGCCGGATCACGTCATGCTAAACGAGCATTGCCCTACGAACACAGCACATTTCAGACGTTCCTATGTGCGCTAACCCGGGGAGAAACACATTCGCAGCGCGCAACACATGTTTACTGACTGCGCATTTCTACAGCTGTTGTTATGAGCGAATTACCGTGAAGCGAACACATGTTTGCTAACCCACCTTCGCTGGAAACTAACGTGACGGGAACGAAAAAAATACTGCGCGGCACTGAGCCATATCTAAATTTAGATGCTCGGATCATCTACTACACTCCTTCAAGTTATCAACAGCCCTCAAAGTCCCTATTACTTAAGAAAAAAAGCTAAAGTTAACACACGGATCCTAACAAAAAAAGGAAATGAAAACAAAAAGGACAAAACAAAAAAAACGCTTCGTGACAATATTGATTATTCAGTCGAACACAAAGCTGACACTCAGAATAAAGGATTGCAACCTACTTGTAACAGCTCTAACATAAGTGTAATTGCCCAATCTCCAGAACTTCAAAACTGTGTTCAGAGCACAAAAAAAAAGCCAAAAGTATGTATAGCACAAACAAACTGTTCCACAACTGATTCATGTCACATTCTGCACAGAGAGGACTATGTTTGCATGTGCAGATTCCCTCTCAAACTCTCAGCATTTATTTTCCCCAAACAAATTTTACAACTTTTTTCCTTAACATGTTTAAAAGGACTGTGTGTTCAACATATTTTGGTATGAATTTTGAATAGAAATTTACCATGCCATTAAAGCTTGAAATACCTTTCGCATCCTTAGGTGATGGGAAATTTTTGATAGAATTAGTTCTGTCAGTGTCAATTGAAGCATCTTTTTTTTTTTTTAACTAGATGACCGAGAAATGAAATCTCTTTGTCAGCAAACTTAACCTTCTTGGGGTTAGCAGTAAGACCAGATTTGCGAAGTCTTTCTAGAATTTCCTTAGGATGGACTTCATGTTCTTAAAAATTGTCTGAATAAACTACCAAATCTGGTAGTTAAGGGAATTAGTTGAAGTGCGGAGTTCAAATAAAAAACTCTAATATATTTGACTTTACTAAACCAATTGAATGCAGAGTTCAAATATAGCAAAGGCACATTTTCTATATCTGTTTGCTGAGACTGCGATAGTCCATCACAAGATGTTGATCATTACCTTTTGGTACAAGAAAAGCAGGAGAGCTAAAAGCTGATTTTGATGGTTCAATGACCTGTTTTTATAAAAATTCTTGAATTTTTTGTTTCATTATTTTCATCTTAGGAGGAGTGAAATCATAAGGATGTGATTTCACTGGTGTGGGATCCAAAAGTTTTATTTCACATTCTAGTAAATATGTACAATGTAATTTATTATTAGTTAAAACATCAGGAAATTCTGTATACAAATTTTGAATAGCTAATTTTTATCATTTTATTGATGTTTTAAATCTAGAGACTTTTTACTAAATGTTTTTCCCGAAATTTCTGAAAAAGTGATCCTGAAATAAAACTGCGCACAAATCTTGTGTCAATTAAAGTATCAGTTTGAATAGAACCAACTAGTGTGGCAAGGTATGGCAAGAATAGAACAGTGTAAGGCACAATATTGTGACATTTTCTTTTCTTTGAATATCTGCTATGTTTACATTTTTTTACATTTTTATCGCTGTAACAATGCCATTTGTTACCTATCTCATCTTGTGTAAAATCATTAATATGAAAAACTGTATTGGTAACGTAATGTTTTACTTATGCGTAAAAGTTTTTGAAGAATTTTCATTTTTGTTAAATTAATTTTTCCACATGGTCCAAAACGAGATGATGATTTGGACAACTGCACTACACGTTTTTTGTATTAGGTTGTTGTTTACATTTTTTCTTTGCCCTCCAGTTTTCTATAATGGGCAACAACATCATAGAATTTTTTATTAAGGTTACACTGGACAGGTACTGTATTTTCTTTTTTCTGTTCTGAAATTAATTTACTTTTAGGTTTGTGAAATGTGGCTGAAGTTTATTTACGTTACTCCCTTGATAAGTTTTATGTGGTGTGGACTGGTCTCTGTAATTAAATGTGGGTCTACCACATGCCTTATCTGCAAAACCTACATTGGTAGACTTTATACAAAAAGGTCCAAGTCAACAAAAGTTTGTGGCCTGGTGGCAAAAACAGAGCGAGAATGCTCAGTGAGTTTCAGTCCATTCAATAGGATTGAAACAATCTCAGACTCAGATACTGGAAGTTTGAGCACAATAGCTGCTTCTTTGATATCAGCTATGTAGTGAGCCAAGGGCTCTTGATGTGACTGTAGTTGGTTGTACCACTCTAACCTTATAATCAAAAGTCTGGCAGGAATAAAATAATTCAGTACATCTTCACGGTACTGGTCAACTGAACAATTATTGTTTATGGCAAAGGTTGTACGAACACTCAAAGGTGACCTACTGAAAAGGAAAATTATTTCCAGTAACTGGTTATCAGGTATATTACATTTTTGTTTGATTTTAATAATTTCACTAAGAAATTATATTAGTTGATTAACATTTAAACCATCAGCTTATGGAAAAGCTGAGAGAACTCTCTCTCTAGAAGTTGTGAGAGTTTTCTAAAAACAGAATATGATGAAGTAGTGTTGTTAGAAAGGAGGTGAGTGACAAGCGGATTGTGATGAGAGGTAAGTGTGTTGGGGTGCAGTTGGCATGCTTGCAGTGGTTTAAAGGCTAGAAATAGGTTTTTTTTTTTAATTTATTGGCTGTGGTGGATTAGGAATGTAAGCTGGAGCTTGGTAAGTAGGTTGAAAATGTACTGAAGGAATTTTATTGGTGTTCAGATGTGAGATTGACTGTTGTTGAACAGGCGGAGGGTTAGGAAATGGAGCAGATATTTGAAGGGTGGTTGTGGAAAAGAAAATGGCTGGAACTGTGGTAGGTACTGTTAAACATTTCCTGAATGAGTAGATGTTGGTAAAATTGTTTTGTAGCTAAGTATACAATTAGGTTTTCAGTAGTGGGGGTGAAAAGGGGTGAAATGGCTGGTGAAGATGTGGCACAGCTGCCACTGGTGGATTCCACCACCACAGAATGCAGTTCTTCCTGCTCGTCAATAGTATTACTACCTTGAACTTGGGTGGTCTCAAAAGTTTGGAATGAGGTGGGGTTGGTCAAAGGTGGAATTACAGAGGATAAAAGCGTGGTAGGTGCAATAGTACTTGTGGCTGTACGGGTGCGTTCCCCTCTCCCAATATGAATGGGGATTTCAGGAGTGACAGGTCTGTCACTAGAAGTATTCTTAAATATTTTTGTAAACATTTTTATTGGAGAGGATTTTGGTGTAGTCTCAGATGAAGACTGAGAGGCACTGGTGAGTACAGGTTGTGAATTTAATTAGGTCAGCCGACCTTTCAACAATTCTATACAGCCTTTAGTTTGTTCAATTTGCTGTTATTTTTGGTCCAGATAATTTTGTGTTAAGTTCCCTTGTTCCAATAAATTAAAAATATTAATTCTGTTTAAGACATGTATGAGTCTAGTCACAGTTCTGCCAAGACTTGTGGTACAACTGCTGTCTTCTAGTGATTGAGCAATGCCACTTATTTCGTGTAATTTATTTGAACAAATGTTATGTTCCTCACTTATGTTTATTTGACATAGATAATCTGAGAGTTGTAGATGCATTCATTAAAGGCTATACAAACTTTCTTTTGAAGCATTGACACATCTCCAGATGCAGGTATTCAGGTGTGATACCCAACATTTTTGCAGTAATTTGGACACACAATGCTAAAGAATTGCTTGTGAAACTTCACACATGTGTAACTACTGCACTATGAAAAACACCAACAAGAAATATCTTACAAACTAACAACATGCAATAATTAGATTGAAATCAAGTCAAAACCCTTCAAGTATGCATTAAAAATATGTATACACTCTTAGTAATGATGTGACAAAAGAAACCAAATGCTCCTAGCATGAATAGGAATGTGAAAATTTACGTCACATAAAATGTAATCAAAAGGCTTAGGGAATTTCACTATGACCTGGTGTAATCATCATGTGAGAGGCAACACTGGTTGAGTGTAACGGTGGCGGCCATCATGTCACAGTACTGCCCTCTATGCTAGAGCGGACTAACTGAACGTAAACAATTGTATCGGCAAAAAGAGTAAATGAAATTCATTAATAAACAATAAAACTGTCATAGAAAGTAAGTAATATTGAAAAATACACCTTTTAAATAAAAATTATTGCTTTTAGCACTTACCTTGTGTCAATATATAGTCAAAATTATCGTGCTCAAAAGTTAAACCATGTTTCGTGCAGACATTAAAAGTGAAGGTCACTGCGAGCGAAGCTCGTTAACGTACTTCATGAACAATTACTAGAGCAGGTAATTAGTTTTTAACAAAAGTTATTTATGTCCTATATGGATTAGAAACACCAAAGCAGAAGTTAGTTGTAAAGAATCGCGCCACAAAACATAAAACGGGGAGCAAGAGAGTACATTTAGTACTTCAGCAATTAGCATTTAGTCCAGGCAAAACGAAGCCATGTAGCAAAATGATGTAAAAATTCACAAAACAAATTATTTACAATTGCATGAAATTCAATAAACACAGCTTTTATAAAAAAATCTTAAAACATAGAACCATAAAAATGTTACTTAAAAATCACAAAATTATGGAGGTTTTGTCATCACAGGTTAGTAAAACAATACAAAATATGAGTTTTGATGCGCAACATAACAACATAATGTCCAAAAAAGAGTTAACAAAATTCACTCGGTTTAAAACATGAATGATGCCAGATGCTACTGTATGTATGGCGTTTTTTCGCAGGTAACTTGTACACCAAATTTCGCAAACTGTATTCAAAACAATTTGAGCCATATGATTAAGTCATGTACAGGTTACGACAGAAAGAACTCCCTGACATCATAGAGGGGGGGGGGGGCATGTTTTTGAACAGCTGCTTATGTGCCGTTTCCGGTGTATTCCAAGGCTTGGCCAGGCGAACATTGCACATTTGTTGTGGAGCAGATTATTCAAATGCTGACCGGCAATCAGCGTGCCTCCTGCATACGCTTCGCGCTCTGACGATGGAAACCTGTTACCGATAAGGAAACTATTTATTTGTGGGTTTCCAATTTTCGAACGACAGCATCTGCTTTGAAACAGAAATCTCAAGGTCGACTATGGATTGTTACAGGCCTAGGAAATTTTTCTGCAGTCAGAGGTTCAGTTCAACAATCTCCTCGACATTCTGCAAGAAAAAATGCGGTAGCCTTATATTCATGTGATTGAAGTGTGAGAATAATCTTGCTTCGAGGGTCTGAAAATGCATGAACCTTGAGGTTTCCATTTCAAATCAGAACCTGTTGCTCAAAAATTGGAAACCCACGAATAAATGGTTATCTTATCAGGAACAGGGTTCCATCGTTTAAGCGCGAAGTGTGTGTAGAAGGCGCGCAGTCTGCCATTTTGAATAAACTGCTCCACGACAAATGTGCTATGTTCGCCTGACCAAGCCATGGCGTACACCGAAATTGGCACACATGCATCGGGGAGTTCTTTCTGCTGCATCCTGTACAAGTCATGGTGTGGCAGTGGCTGCTAATGCATTACCAGTTGTTTTAGTGTAGTTGACTTTCTGCTACAGTCATAATAGTCAGGTAGCCTCAGTGGGGGCGAGGAGTTAACCTGTGTCTTAACTAATTGTCCAGGTGGCATCAAACATGGAATTGACAATTTGCTGTTACTCTCATTTTAAATTAGCTTGTCCTCCTCTTTTAGGAACAGGCTCTTTCATAAAAAAACGTAAGCCTCAGTTCAATTAATTTTGGTCCACACTGCGCAGCACTTTACAAAATAATGGTGAGAATCTATAGTCGCAAATAAAGAATAATGTAGTACTGTTTTGGATATATGTCCTCTACATTTTACTTTCGCAGCACGTGGTATTCCACTCGAACCCAGGCAGAACACAATGAATAATGATGCAAGTAAATATATCAATGGCCCTTTGTCTGTTGGTTTTCCACAGATCCCCATCAAGTATTTTTGAAAACAAAGAAAGTTGAATATTTCTTAAAATGACCCTGTTCACGAGACCATCTCAGCGGCTTCACATCTAGTATGAGCCTTTCTTACACTTCCTGCCTCTTGCCATCTTTGCCAGACTATCATCACAACAGAATGCTCAGAGCCATCTTTGTGTGACCGTCAGCATCTGAGAACTAGCTTTGACTGTAATCATAGCCAAACACACTAAGTAATGTGTGATACACCGAGATCTAATTTTCTCTAAAAGTGCACAAATAGAAGTTAAGACGTTAAATTTTTCATCATGAAGCTCTCGATAAATGTAATAGTTTACAACTGAAGAAACAATTAAAATACATTACCATTTTAATTTGGGATGCAGTTTGCATCCAGATGGGCAAATAGGTCCGTGGAGTAATACACACACGCACGCACTCACACACATACACACATACACACACAGACACAGACAGATGCACACACACATGCACGCACACACACAGACAGATGCACACACGCATGCACGCACACACACAAACATCAAGTGGTTTGTTACACATAGCCGTACCACCCATGATATTACAAAATTAAGACTGCTGACCAGGCTGCATCCCTGCACAAGCCTCGAAACATGCCTTCTTGGTCTAAACTCTAAACTGCCAGTGACTCATAGCCCAGAAGAAACTTATTTATAACTAAGAAATGATTTAAAATTCAACTATGAGGCAAAATACAAGAAAATGTTCTGATTAAAATTAGTCTAAACAGGGTGAATAGAAACAATGTTAGAAATAAATTCTTAGCTTACACCTTTTGCTTTAGAATAATATAATCATAATAAAACTACTGTTTGTAAACTGTGTAGCTTGCCTACCTAAAAATTGAACTTTAAAACAATTTATACCAAAAATTTAGCTTTATAATTGTGTTTCTATTCACACCAATGTTTCCTATCACCCCGTTTTACGGTACTTTAATTTTAAATCCACCATTTACGTCCCTAATTAATTATTCTGTTATATCCTGTAGCATCCGGCATAAATTCAGTATCCTTGAAGTTTCACAACAAAAAAATCAAAAACCGTAATTTTCATTTATGAGGAACTCTGTTCACAAGATGTACAATATGATATTTAAATTATCTGTTGGGGGTTGAGGGTGAGAGGATTCTGTACCTGTGCACATCACAAAGCTAACTTCAGAAACACGTATGATCATAACTTTGGCTATTTTTGATGCCACAGGTTTTTTTTTTTTTTTTAATTATTATGTAACCAAATTTTTTAATAAGACTTCTGCAGTAGCACGATCAAATTTTTCCACAAATAGAAAAATAAAGAAGTTGAACAGGAGGTTATGTTCGTCTGATCACATCTTACAAGTATACTTCGTTTGATTCACTTTGTAAACAACTTGAGTTGAAATTTTGCTCGAACCAACATATCCATGTAACCTAACAAGCACCTTTTGTGGTTTTTATATTTTCTTATTTTGATTTTCTAATGTATCAACATATACTTTAACCAAAAATTATATAATTTTGTTAATTCTGTATCATCAACAGCCTTATATGGGCTAACCTCACTAATGGTGATGCCAGAAATACACAGGAACAAGAATATGAGTTGCGACTCTCTATTAATCGTGAGAACGCTTTAGCCAGGTTAATCTTCGATCCCAATAAATCAAAAACTCATAACCTCAAAACCTCTGTATAGTAATACCAGTTAAAAATCTGCAATAGCTACAAGCACCATCACATTAATGTTCCAATCATGAAAAAGGTGATACAACTTTAACTTCAAAGACACATTAATTGTCGGGTTCAGTCCCGACAGGGATTTATTCAAAACTCAAACCATAACAAATTAACATAACCTCAAACATTTTACAAACTCAAAAAATTGGCAACATAACTCAAAAACTTAGAAATGAATATACAAATTACTGACATAACACTAAACAGTAACTTTACCAATGCTATTAACAGGTGTGCAAGAGTATCAAGTTAATCTGTTAATCTGAACAAAATGAAGCAAAAGAAGTCCTAGTCGAGATTACTGGAAAGGGTGACAAATACAAACAAAGACAGTACATTAGCCCAATCCTTATAGGAAACTAACTTATACAACATCATATGCTTAGTCTCAAATGTCAGTAGCCAACCCTAAAATAGAATCATGGGGCTCAGATGGCTTGGCCAAGCTTTTTTAGTGTTTCATTAGTTATATCAGAGTGCCCAGCAACCAGGAAATGCGGGAAAAGTGGGAACTATACAGGATATTAATTACGGTGAGAAATGTACGGAGAATTGTACATATTTCATAAAACTTCTGGGATTTATCCGCTTTCTTCCCTCAAAAAATATGTGTAGTACTTTGTCTTATATTTTTATGGTAATAGTTTATCCAAAGTGGTGAGACCGCTTTGGCTACTTTCGCCTTGTAAATTGGATATGTCCGGACCGAGTGACAGCTTGCACATGCGCAAATACTTAGCATGCTGTAGACAATATTAGGCATGCCAAAAAGTTTACAAGGGTAGCGTAGATCAGCCGAAATTCCAGTTTTAGTATTCTAAACAAAATCAGAGTGAAATTTGCATGTTGACCAGTCCACTTTACAGTCTCTTAAGCAGGGTAGCAATAGTTAGCAGACGAAAGTCATCATTTGGTGTGAAAGAAATGTAAACGTTAGACAACCATAACAGACATTTTCGAATACTCTCTCGATGGAGTGTGGTAGGTAAATATGTGACCAGCTTTTCTCAATCATAAAAGAACTGGAATGCTTGTAATAATGCTTTTCAGGGTAATTGAGAAGTGGATTAAGTGGTTGTCAGTAGAAATTTCGAAGACCGGTATATGTCACCTTTGTTATATTCAAAACTCCTAAAAACTTGAAATTCATGCTAATCTACCCTACCCACCTGCAGTTTCATAAGTGCTTCTATATAAACGTGGGTTGGGTAGAACAGCTTATTCGACACCGAACCTAGCAATGGTGACAACCAATCTGCTAGGCTCGACTCGTTCAGGGCTCCCATGAATTGCTGACAATTCACAAATGAGTAGAGTTATGCAAAACCTCCAAATATATGGCAGTGCTTTTGTACTTTGGTGTGCCTACATGAAAACTCACAAGTGAAAGAGAAAAATTGTTTTTTTTTTTTTTAGATTATGCAGTGTGACACTTGTTCACCAAATGATAGCTTTGTTTGACCAAATTAATCCTTTGGACACAAGAAAACTTCACTAGGATAACTTATTAATAGCCTCTAACCTCTTGACTTTATGGCGTAATCAGGATTTTGTACTATTATGCAAGTTAAATATTGCAATTATATTATAATGTATTTGATAAATATAAGAGCGCTGTAATGAGAAATATTTATTTATTTATAAGAAAGTTACAAAATTAAATACGGTGATAATGCAGTGTGCGCTGTTAAAACAGATGCCGCAGTTCAGTGACCTCTCTTGCTTGCGGTGCACTATTGTCATTGAATTTTAACCTATTTCCATAACCTTTGACATATTTTTGCAGTGTAACACTTCTACAGCACCTGTATTGTTTTCAGTTACTGTTCACGACCGATATAAGACATATGGCGAGTCGTTATGGCATTTATTGTAACATTTATACAATTTTTTTCTTTGTACGGGAGTTCCGAGCAGAATGCTGCAAGTGTACAGGAAATATACTATAATTTGAAATTATAGTTTGGCTGAACAACCTATATATTGGTTATGAAGTTATTTTGTGGGTCTTTGCAAAACTACTACTGTTAAGTATGAGTTATACATTGTTCTTGTAAGTTATTTATCTTCTGCATATATGTGTGCATGTGAATTATGGTGGAAATATAATTGCTTTGTTATTATTATAGTAAAAGGATCAATATTGTATTTCTGTTGCAGAATAGTGTTAAAGGTGCTGATAAAATTATATTTTATTTGCAAATGTAGAAAGTTATTGGCATTTTTTCAGGTGCAGGTGGTGACATATCAGACTGCGAGAGCTATGGAAATAAGAAGACAACAGTGGCAACAACGCAACAGCTCAACATGACTAGTTCACAAGCTTCGTTGCACAGTGTCTCCTCCTCGCAGCCAGATGTCCATCCCTTTTTCAAGGTGTTTGTCTCCTAGTCTTCCACTTGTCTTACCTTTAATTTTTTATGACGTAAGTTTTTTCACAGGTGAGAAAAGGAAGTACTGCAAACAGCATTGGGATCACAATATTAAGAATCAATTTGCAAGTCTGGACTATATTGATCACGTCAGCTGTGTATCTAAGGTTCTTCTAACATTTTTTTTTTAATTTGTCATATCTGCCAATTTTCATGATTTTCATTAAAACTTTTGGGGAAAATAAGATGTTTTATATTTTAATGGACAGTTACAAACTGTAGTGGAAGCTGTTTTAAAGTGACTGCATGGGTTAAGATGATTCCTGTTAAGATAACATCACACTTTTTACAGCACGAAAATGTTCCATATTATTAACATTAGATTTACCTTAATGTCTTTTTGGGTTTATTAGAATATTTTACCTAATAAAGATTAATTGTTAAAGTTTATCTTGTAACACATACATAAAATATATCTCAACAGTCAAGATTACATTAAATTATATTAAAAGTAAGTAAACAAATCTCATCAATATATTCTACAGTATCTCTTTTCTGGTATGTTGGGGGTGGGGGGAATCACAAACTATAAACTTGTTACAAAAAAAAAAAGACAGGGTGCACTTGTGGGGGGAGACTGAGTACAGTTTGGGAAATTTTTATTTTATTGTTAGTGATACTCTTTGATTGTAGCCAAGTTATTTTTAAAATTATTTTTGCCTATAAATTGTTTTTGTAATGCTTGAGGGTATAAAAAAGTTGCAGTGGGTTTTCCCTGTGATCTGGTGCACCATTTTTATGAAGATTTATATTGAAAGTAGCCTGCCATTGTTGTCCAGTGATCAACACAGGTGTTTTTGATAACCAATCCATTATCTCAGAAGTGATAATCAGGTAACCTGCAACAAATATTTCAATAAATTCTATGTGGAACGAAAAGAAACACTTAAAATATGTTTGGACAAAGGTATAGTGACCTCTATTACAGATGTAATATTGGTTTCGGTTAGGGATGTACAGAAACCAAATTTTCAGGTCGAGAAAATTTCGGAACGGAAAAAATATTTCTCTTTGGTAACAGGATAGATTCAGGAAAAATATCAATTTCTGAATATTAACGAACATATGCACTTTAAAATGTAGGTATCATAGCAGCTAATAAATTGTTCCTTAACTAGTTTTAATACATATTTGTTTAAACATTTAACAGAAATTTGAAAATTTTTTAGCCCAAAAATTTGTCTGTAAGAAAAAGGAAATCGCTGTTCCGGTATTAATTCTTAATATATTCAACTGTAATTTTTGTTTGTGAAAACCATCGTAACGTCACGTATCTGTAGCTGTTCCTTAGAGGAACGTCATATGGAAACTGTGTAACTGTTACACATCAGCTTATTGGCAGACAGGGTTGAGAATCTAGTGTAACAGATACCAAACACTTAACACAAATGTTTGTATGTAACTGCTACTGTTCTTATAAATTTTTTGAGGTTGATATAGTCTGTTTGTCGTTGATTACAAAACACCGGTACATTGCTTTAAATATATATGCAGTGTAAAATGCACTGATTATACAAATAATAAATCTGAATAATTTTTTCAAATATAATCAGTAGAATCCTTTTATTACACCATTCAAATGATCCTGCAAAAATGGTGAAAAAGCAGGAAAGTGTAAGTAAAAAGTGGGAAATGCAGAAAAAGGCTTTTAATATTACTAGGTTGTATTAATTTAACATTTAAATAGCTATAAAAAACGTAAAACTATTTTCACAAAAAATAAACTTTTAAACATGTAAAGTCACATCCAAGAATTATTTTTTGTTTTTAAAAATTCAAAGTAAAATACACTAAGTGGTAAATATTGAATAAGCTCTGGCCGATAAACAAAGTTATGTTTGTGTTTAAAGCAGCTGAACCAACGATTTGATGGACAAAAATTTTCAGTTTCCAGTTCCCTGACTATGACTTGTGCTGTTTTCGACAATAAAACATTGTTAATTGGTACATCTGTACTTTCACACCCATATATCATTCATTGAAATAATTCCTCACTTGGCCATAATTTGACACGCAAACACATTTCAGTTTTTCTGCAAAAGGCCCGTACGTCACAGAACTCTCTTCAATAATTTAACAATTTTTAAGATTTATTTTTTGCTGGAATTGGCATAACCGAGGGATACATGTGTCCCGGTACAATGTTTATCGACTGGAAATGCTAGTCTTTTAGCTCTGTAGACATTTTAGTGCATGCCATTGCAAAGTCCACTTTGAATAAATTGGAAAATATTTTGGGACTTTGCATTAATAATACTTGAACGTCACAAAAATTACAACCAGAACTTAACTTCATGTTACCAGTGTTTGTAAACAAAGCAACCGTAGATTCGTGTTTACCGATAAATGCAATTGTGGGTTCTAGTGTCACATGAACTAGAGTAACTTCGTGTAAGCGTGACCAGCCAATTGTGCTATCACGCGAACGAGAGTGTCTCAGTGCAACTTTGTACATGTTGCGACCAGCTGTTGGCGCGGTCACGTGATCAAGTAACAAGTCAACAAAATGCTGTTGAATGATCTAGTTCCAAACTGTAAAGATGTACGCGAGTGGAACAGTTGATCACCTTGCTGTTAACGTTCAAGTGTGCCGTAATTTTATACATATATCTGTGCGTGTCACTCGTGTTCAGAAATTAAACAAACTTACGAAAAAAGTGTGAATAGCGGGAAATTAAAATATTGAGTGTTGTAAACTAGGATTCCGAAGCTTTGGAAAAAATGGGAAAATTGGGGGGGGCGGGGGGGGACAGGGAAAAATTGTTTTTTTCTCCATTGCCATAAAAAAGGAAAAAATTGGACTTTTTTCATCATGGTGAAAAATTACGGAAAATGAAAGAAAAAATTCAATAAAAATACTCTTACAATTTCTAAATTACAAATCTGAATGTTTAATGTGTTTGCATTCGAGCCTATCTACTGTTGCACATAGTACCCTACCAGTACCACGAAAATGAAATAATTAGTAAATGTAACACAAAGTTTCAAAAAGAACCACAATAAAGTTGTTACAGTAAAATAAACAGTATGCACATGGATTAAACAGAAATAGTGGTCAAACACATACACAACTCAGAATCTCTGCCAGGAAAACAGTTTCGATTACAATAAAAAACCCTTTGTAATTCAAATTCACAAGTAACACTCTAAGATAATTAATTAATTATTTTGGTTGCTGAGTTCCCTCTGGGGGGAAACCTTAAAAAGGACTGACTGGCAAGTCGGGTGATTAATATAAAACAAATTCTTAACCAGAATAGTTTATTGTGCGATGTCCGTACAAAAAGAATAATACACACATCAGCAAAGACAGTCTGTTACACTGTGTAGTTGCAGCTCGTACTCTCGTACCATCCGCACTGGTCGGGGTCTCGTATACACTGCCTGTCAAAGCTGCTGAAGGTCGGGGGCGAGTAGCCCCTGGACGGCTGACCCTAAACCTGTGTGGCCAGATGCCGGCAGTACCTGCCAGCAGTCGGATACCAGCGGTACTTGCCCGTGGCATGGACAGTGGCTGCTTGCTGCTACGGCTGTGGCCGTGCAGCTACAATTATCTTGCTGCTTGTATCAACTTGCTAAGTGGTGTACCTTGCTGTTTTGTGCACTCTTTACTTAGTGTATTACAAATTGAAATAATATGGGTGTTGTGTACTGTGGTGTAGCATAATAATTCTGTGAATATTGTGCCTTAAAAGCATATGTGAACCCTTACTAGTTTTGACCTAAATAATATTCATAATCCACATCTAGTTTCAACAAGCAATTATTAGTACGTACAGTCGAACCTCTATCTATCGTACTCGCATGTATCGTTTTCCCGCATGTATCGTAATTTTTTAATGGTCCCGACGTAATTCCTATTATAACCAATGATAACAATGTCCGCATGTGTCGATTTTCCAATTATCGTTTTTCCCGTATCTATCGTACAAATAAGAGTTCCCCGCCATTGTAAATTACAGTGGAACCTCG